>PVHX01013029.1:0-56546 GCA_004024805.1 Geosciurus inauris | reverse complement strand
CACTCTGAACGTGGCCACACCATCATCATGTGCAACAAGGGATCAGTCACTGCCTTCTACTGTGCCCTGGGATACCTGGGCTCCCTGGCCCTGGGGACCTTCATGGTGGCCTTCCTGGCCAGGAACCTGCCTGACACCTTCAATGAAGCCAAGTTCCTGACCTTCAGCATGCTGGTGTTCTGCAGTGTCTGGCTCACCTTCCTCCCTGTGCACCACAGCACCCAGGGCAAGGTCATGGTGGCCGTGGAGGTCTTCTCCATCCTGGCCTCCAGCTCAGGGCTCCTGGCCTGCATCTTTGGCCCCAAGTGCTATGTTATTTTATTAAGGCCACATAGGAACTCTCTACGTGGGTTCAGAGATAAAACTCATTGTGGGAGTTAACAAGCATTCTTGAGTTTAACTGGTATTTTTGTAAATCAAGAGTCTGAAGACAAAGTTGCACCTTCCCAGCAGTTTGACATTGGATTTCTGCATGAGGTTCATTTCAGTGAACCAGCAAGCCACACCTCTTTCTGCAATAATGACAGCCGCCACACCAACATCTATCTCCTTTTTACCATCGGGTTTCCTTTAAGGTTATTTTTATTCAGGAACACTGCAGTGCATCCTGCAGATACAGCTCACCTGTGTGGAGTTCCCACCTGCACATCAGCTTCTGCTTTGTCTCCTTCACATACTTTAGTCATACAGAAAACAGACTAAATTCCTATGGTGGTTTGCTCTATTTCAAAATCCTTCTACATATTGCAGTGATTTATTTTTCTATCAAATAAGTAATATATTTCATATACTAAGTATAGTATATTTTGAAAACTGGTGATAAATTTTTCCTTTTTTTTTTTTTCTTTTTTAGGATCCTTGATATCACTTTACAGAATTTTTCTTTGATGTTTTCCTTAGAATTTTAAAGTCCATTTGTTACATGCTCTAAGAAATATGATTCAAATTTCACTGGCAAATTATTGAATTTATACATTCTTTTTGGAATCCAACTTACAGATACACAATAGTTAGTTTTTCTACCCATGGGCAGATAAATATATCTTTTCATTTACCCTTTTTTATCACCATCTGCCCATAAAATATATGCATCTCTAGGCTTTGCTACAGTATATGTACACATAGATATTTATATATGTATCTTTGTGCTTTGCTATATTATAGAAAATATTTTTGCAATACCTTATGTCATACATGTGGAGACCCTATATATTGTATGAATTAATAGTGAATAATACTTTTTGTCTGCTAGATTTCAGTTTTGCTATTTTGTGAAATAAAAGCATTATTTCCTGTAGCACACTTAAACTATCATCTTGCTTCCGATATTTGTGCTGGTGGTTTCCTTAGGGTGTTTAGGCATATGAGCTTTTTGGCAGCGTAATACCATCTCTCCAATTCTTTCTTCCTCTCCATTCTTTTTCTGGTTGTATTGGTAAAATGATGCTGGATTGTATAGTTGACTCTGGGATTCATTTATTACTTTAACATTCACTAAAATAGTTGCCAACATTTTATCATCAAATATTGTGTACATATTATGCTTTGGGGTATAACTGTTATCAAATAAAAACATGTTCTCTTTTATATTGGTCAGGATTTTATGAAGATTTGACTGAATAGTTTCTCAGCTTCCTTGAAGCAATATTTCTCCTATACTTCTCAAGTTTATGATTTTTTTAATAATTATGACTCTTTACAATTGAGTAAGGACTTTACTATTGAGTTAGGTCTTTACTAATTGCTCATTGTGTGTGGTTCCTTCATGAGCTGGTGTACTCTCCATTTATATGTATGCACCTTGTAGACTAATCTATCCTCATTTTCATCTGTTGTACTATCCTGTTGGATTTTTATCCAGTTTTGATTTTTATTCAAAATTGTGTTTCTTCTCTCATAAAAAAAATAAAAACCATGAAGAAATGATGAGACAAGTTCATAAATATATGATGGGAGGATTCAGGAGAAGAAAAGAGCTGGACACAGTGACAAATGGAGAGGTGGTGGGGGAAGGGAACCTAATGGACTTGAGGCTGAACAGGCTGCACACGCAAAGAAGCAGAGGGCTGGATAGACATGACAGCTGTCACTCCAGGTTTGATACAGACAGGTCCACACACCTCATAAACTACATCATACTTTTAAAATGAGAGCACAGTTTGAGTTTATATTAATTACAAGTAATGGGAAACCAAACATAAATTGAGTTAGAAAAATGAGAATCTATTTCTGTCTATAAGTGGCAGTGTCTACTGCACAAACCAGGGAATTCATTGGCTTCCTTGCCCAGAATGGACCACGTGCTCATTCTGGACCCCTTCACTGCACCAGGCAGAAAAGTATCAAATGAGAAGTGTCCTCATGCCTGGACCATCCACTGTGATTCTCACACCTAAACTCCAATGATGATACTGTGAGAAAAAGTAATTCACACTTGTAATCCTGCTTATTAAAAGGGTAAGAAGAGGACTATGCACTTTGGGAGAGAGCTGAAAATTACCCACAGGAACCATGTTATCCCTCTGAGGAACCCTGTCTACAAGATCACCACCACATATAGAATGGCCCAGAAAGGTATCACGTTATGCTCTGCATGTGTTGTGCTGTTTCACACAAAGAAGGAGAATTGGCACTAAGCATGGTGGCACACACAGGGATTTGTGTGGTACACACAGGGATTTGTGTGGCTGAGGCTCAAGGATCTCATTGAGAGGCCAGTATCAACAATTTAGCAAGACCCTGCCCCAAAATTTAAAAACATAAAAAGGCTGAGATGTAGATCAGTGGTAGAATGCCCCTGGGTTCAGTCCTCAGTACCAGAAAGAAAAGATATGATTCCCAGGCTTAAACCTTTACACCCAGCCTATATTCTACACAGGCTCATGACAGCAAAGAAGCCATGTAAAATAGGAAGGGGATCACAGTTCAGGAGAAAACAGTGTCACTACAGGTGACTGAAAATGACTCATGTGGACCATGTACATTAAGTTCCTGCAATCACCCAGTGGGAGGTAGATTTTATACTTAAAAATTTTATGAAAGGTTACATGAAAATCTCCAAAAAACACATAAAATATGTTGAAAATCCTTAAACCCAAATTGAGCCATGTCTTTTTATGTACTAGAAAAGGTAACAATGAGCTATAATTGGCTTGTGTTTACATATTAGAATCCTGGTCCATCATGGGGCAGTGTTTGCAAGGGCTTCATGAGGAATGCTTGGGCCATGGGGTCACTGCCCTCATGAATGGATTAAGGCCTTGTAATAGTCAGCTTTTCCTGAGTGTGACAAAATGTCTAGGAAAAACCACTGAAAGTAGGAATAATTTCTTTTTCTCAGGTTCCACAGGTTTCAGCCCAGGGTCAGCTGGTGCTATTGTTTCCTGTGATGAGGCAGAAAGATGTGGCAGAGCTCAGCTGCTTACCTCATGGCAGACAGGAACAAAATGTATGTGGTGACCAGATATACCCTTGAAGGACATGCCACCAGTCATTTACATTCTCCAACTAGTCCAGCATTCTAGATTCCCCTAACCCCCCCATAACACCATCATCTGAGGATCAGCCTTCAACACAGGAAGCCCTGGGGACATTCTAGATCTCAAGCACAGCACTCTGCCCCTGATCCCAAAGGACTCATGCCTGTCTCCCACTGAAAAATGCTTTCAGTCCATCACCCAGAGTCCTCAGAATCTTAATGGTTACAGCATTTTTCCAGTGTCCAAATCCAATATGTCCTCTGAGACTCAAGGTAAACCTTAGCTGTGAGCACCTACAAATGTTTTAGAAGTTGCACAGTATGGGATGTGATAAACATGCCATTCCAAAATGAAACAACAGAATACCAAAGTAGAATGAGCCCAAAGCAAGGCCAAGAAAAATAACCAAGCAGGGAAAACATTAAATCCTCTCACCCCATGTTGGCATCAGGGCATGTGGTGGTGGGATGTTCAGGAGCCCGAACTCTTGGGCAGCTCTGACCCTATAGGCCTTCTGGCTGAAGTTCATGTGGCCATTCTCTGGAGTTGGTTCTGCTTGCTCTCTGTGGGTTTTCTCAGCAGATGTTCCACATTCCTGGTGTCATTAACTTTCTGAGATCTCCTCTGCAGCTTTAGCTCACTCACATCTTCATGCACCACCCTCTCAGGGTATGGCTGCTGGAATTCCTACCAACACACTTTACCTGGCCTCCCTGGTCTTCCTTAAAGTCCAGGTGGAAGGCTCAAAGAGACCACAACATTTTCATTCTGAATTCCTGCAAAACAAGGACTACATAGACATCATCAAACCTGTTGGCAAAAGTAGCAGTGTCCTGGTTCATGTGGACACAGGTCCAGCAACCTCTGGTACATGGATGCCTGAACATGGTGAAATGATTCCTGGGGAAACAAATTCCTAGTGGCTCCGTGGAAGCAGGGCACTCTCTCCTCACACTGAAGTCTTTCAAATGACTTTCCTCATTAACAGCCTTGAGCCTGTAGTGAGTGGGGTGTAGACATCAGTACTGATGGGCCCTCTTGTTTTCTTCTCTCATGCCCAGTGCAGAGAACTCAGCTTCTTTTTGATAGTGCTAATCTCTACAAAGCACCTCCTACTTGACCTCCACCTTAAATGTGCTCCTTTTCTGACCAAACTGCAAGTGCTTCAAAACTTTCGGATCTGATTTGCTCCCAATTCTTGATGTAAATTTGAATAAAAGCCACCAGATAGTCCCACACCACTGCCTGAATGCTGTCCTGCCTTGACATTTCCTCTGCCATATTTGCTAGTCCATCACCTTTAAGCTCAGCTTCACAGTCTCAGGGCATGGGCCAAACATAGACAAGTTCTTTGCCAGAATGTAACACAAATGGCCTCTAGTCTAACTCTCAATATAGTCCTCATTTCCATCTAAGTCCTCCTAGGCATGGTCTTCACTGTGGGCATTGTTACCAGCATTCAGCTCATCTAAGCTCACACCAGAAACATCTATTAAGTTCCACCTACAATATTCTAGCACTTTTCTATCCTGTAACTCCACACTTTTCCAAACCCTTCCCACAGGCCATTTTCAAAGGCTTCTGAATCACATGCTCAGGTATAGTCACAGCAAGAAACCCACTTGTTAGTACCAACTTTCTGTGTTAGCAAGCTTTCATCACTGTGACAAAATACCTGAGGAAAGCAACTTAAAAGGAGAACGATTTTTTTTGGATCAGTGTAGGGGTTTTAGTCCATGGACAACTGGTTGCCTTATCACTGGGCCTGTGGTTAGAAGGACCATCAGGGCACAAGGTGGTAGAGTAACGCTGCCGTCCTTATCGGGGCTGGGAGTAGAGGGAGAATGTGTAAGGGTCCAGGGACAAAATATACCCTCCCAGTGGATGCCTACACTTACCTCCTCCCTCCAGCTTGGTCCCACCTCCTAAAGTTCCACCAGCTCCCAGCAGCACCACCAGCTGGGGACCAGGCCTTCACCACATGAACATTTGTGGAACATTCCTCTTTCTGCATTACAAGCCTGCACTGCCTGTCATGAGAGTGAGCCATGGCCAAGCAGCGCCCCCACTTCTTTCCTATGACCATGGCCACATTTGGCTTTCACATCATATGCAGCATCAACCATGTGTGATTCACTGTGCGATAACACGCACTGAGGCCCTCAGATGAACAATCTGATTTTGGGCTTTCATCCTCCAGATCTGTGAACTATGTAAACATTTTCTCTTTACACATCACTCAGTTTCAGTTTTGTGTTAAATGGACATAAATTGGTCTATAAGCACAGAACTGAAAACACCAACTGGTGTTCAAGATGTGCAGGAGCTACAAGTCCTTCAGATTCCTGGTAAATTGATTTACAAATCTTTAAAAACTATATTTTACATTCATCATTAACTTACCATATAATCCAACATTCATTCTACCCCTAAATGTTACCCAAATATCATAAAAGAATATAACCACAGAAGGTTTCTTTTATAATGTTCATACAGCTTTCATCATAGCAAAAAGTTGGAAATGACCCAAATGTCCATCAGCAGGGAAGGATAAAACAACATTATGCTACATAGGGCACTGGAATGCCACTCAAAAATGGAAAGGAACAGTGTTACTTGTGTATATAAAAGAGATGACTTCCAAAACCACGGAGTTGAGAAAGACAAGACAGACACCAGGAGTGCACACTATAAGATTCCATGTGCAGGACTGTTAAGAACTGACAAAACTAATCTACTGGGACAGAAATCTGAACACTAGTGGATTCCGTTGCTAGGGACAGAGGATTCAAAGAGCAGAACAGACCATATGCAGTGCACTGATCTTTTTGTTTTTTTCTTCATATATAGCTTTGATTAAATTGAAGAACACTCCTTCTGTATCCAATCTGTTGAGGGCTTTTATCAAGAATGGATGTTGAATTTTATCAAATGTTTTTCATGTACCTATTGAGATGATCATAAGAATTTTGTCCAAATTGTGTTCACATGTGACCTAAGGTTTCAGTTGGAAGTCACTCCGAGTGAGCATAGTAGTACTGTCTCTGTGTACCTTTTCTAACCTTGACTAGCATTAGCTATACCTGCAGTTGTCTCTCTGGCCTAGACTGAAGTGGTTTGTGTGATTATTCTGCTGACTTGGATGTAGCTATTCTAGCCATGGTGTATTTTTCTGGAAATTCATGGTGTGGCATTTGCACCTCTGGGTGCTGGCTGCTGTCAGTTTGGGTGGATCACGTGGTGGAGAGCCCACTTTGGCAGGCTTGGTCACATAAAGTACATAGTGTGAGAATGTAAAGGGAAGACATCCTGACTGAGGTGTTGAGGTCTGTGGATTGGCAAGGATGAGCCTGTGGCACAGACAGGCTCCCTTCAGTGTGTGAGCACTGTGTGGACATCCCCAAGGAGGTTCAGGAGGCCAAGTACCTGTGGACAAGCTGGTCAACTCCTTGCTTATGAAACAAAGGGGAGAGGAGGGTTCTCCCAGCTGCTTCCTGGTGTATTTTTAGACCATATCACTGAGAGTATGCTTCTCACATGCTAGTGAGGCCATAGATGTGTGAGCAGGGCCACTAGATGGTCAGTGAAGTGTAGGGAGGGTTGGAAGACTGCAAAGAGATCTCTGAGCCATGAGTGCATGATGGGGTGAAGGCATTTCCCTCTGTGTCCACAGCCTGCTAAGCTCCTCAAGGTGAACCACTGGTATGCTTTGTGGGGACTGCAAGAGAGTGGTTAGGTCACCTGCATGATGCAGGAGGCATGGAAATGCTATCCACATACTTTTCAGGTTGAAAGTGAGTACTTTGAAACCAAAACAGAGAGAAATCCCTGTGGATGCTTCCTAGATCACAGGTGGGGGAGGTCCCAATGGGCACTGTACCACATGAGCCTAGCTAGGAGAGGGCTCAACATGAACTGGACTCTTTCTCCTTGGGGATGTAGCAGTGTGGATTCCCCAGGAGCTCCCATACACGAGGCTCAGATCCTCTGAAGTCTGAATTATTCTTCTACCACAGAAACACTTTAGGTGTCTCAGCACTAGCAGAGATTGGTTGGATCCTCCAGCTGACCCTTTTTCCACCATGCAAATGCCATGTTGGTTCAGGATTAATCTGAACTGAGGAGATGGGACAGTGGTGCCATATGCTTTCCTTCCTGCTTTATAAAGCCTGCCCAAGGCCTCACGCTCTGCAGTGTCACTGTGACATCGCTACTGGACTCAGTCATTGCCCTCAAACACTCCTAGGGAATAAGTACTGTTTGCTGCTCTTTAGGTTCTTTATTTGTAGAGAAAAGCACACCTGGATTCCCCCTCTCACCTTCTGACATCACTTCACCTACACAACAAGTGAGTGTCAGCGAATAGACCAAAAACACAGACTCTAAAAATAACACTGAGCAAACATTAACCAAAATACAGATTTAGATATTTGCATTAAACTACTTAAAAACTGAAACATGAATTCAAGACTGACACTTAAAGGGACACTTAAAGTTTTACTCTCATATGTAAAACTTGGGGGAGAGCTCCATGACATTGGTCTAGGGAAAGACATTTAGGACATGACCCCAAAAGAAAGGAAACCAAAAAGACAAATATGAAAATGGAATTACCTCAAATTCAATAAAGAAGTTTCTGCATAGCAAATGAATAATCAACAAAGATATAGCACACAGAATGGGACAATAAAAGGACACAATTTGATAGACTTCATTCTCCAGCAGCTGCACTTGCCCCAAAAGCTCTGCTTTCCTTCCTCTCTTCTCTCCCTGGTTCCTCTTGCTCAACTCTTCCCATCTTCCATCTATATTCATGAGGTCACTTCTTGAAGCTTTCTCTCTGTTTCACATATGAGATAAAACATAACGTTTGATTTTGTCAGTCGGGCTCATTTCACTCAAAATGATTCTCTCTACTTCCATCCATTTTCTTCCAAATGACATAATTCATTTTTCTGTATAGCTGAACAAATTCCATTGTGTAAATATATCATATTTTCTTCTTCCATTCGTATGTTGATGGAAAACTCTGTATTAGCTCCATAAATTGGCTCTTATGAATTACATGGATGTGCACAACTCAACAGAGATGCTGACTTTAACTCTTTCAGAAAAATCCTGAAGAGTAGTATAACTGGGTCATATGTGCGGGGGTTGCAGTCCGTCCCGAGCCAGCAGGTCGAAGGGGCACCCCCACATTCACCTAGCCGTGGAAGTTGGGAAGAGTTGGAGCCGACTAGCTGCCTGTTCCCAGCCCTCCGCCGCCCAGGACAATCAGAAACACTAGAGAGTCCAGTCAGAGCAGGTACCCATTTATTTATGGAACAAGCATTCAACTTATAGGGTCGTTCGGCCAATCAGAGACAATGCACATAGGCAACAGCTGTCCATGTGGCAAGGCACGTAAGCCCCCTGAATTCTGTCCACAAGCTACACATTCGTGGAGCCAACAGTAAACCAATCACATAGTTCCTCCTCCTTTGTGCCTTTCCCATTTCCACACAATGGCTAGTCATAAGGGCGTAGCATAGAGCTAGCTCCCCACAATATGGAGATCCATTCTCAGTGTTTTGAGGAACCAACATACTCATTCCATATTGCTTTTCCTAATTTCCAATCCCACCAACATTACATAACTGTCCTTTTCCCCACATCTTTGCCAGCATTTATTACATAATTCTGATGACTGCCATTTCAACTGCAGTGAATTAAAAATCTCAGTGTAGTTTTGACTTGCATTTCCCTGATTGCTAAGGATGTTAAGATTGTTAAATATTTCTTTATATATTTGCTGATTTTTATAATTTCTTCTTTTGAGAAATATTTAGTTCATTTGACCATTTATTGATTGGGACAATGAGGGTGCATTAAGCTTTTTGAGTTATTTACATATTGTGGATATTTACCTCTGTCAGAAGAGTAGGCGGAAAGATTTTCTCCCAGTCTCCCATTCTGTGGGCTCTCCACATTTTTGTTTCCTTTGCTGTGCAGAAACTTTTAAATTTGATGCCATGCACTCTCAATTCTTGGTATGATTTCCTAAGCTTTACAAGTCCTATTGAGGAAGTGAACGCCTACACCTATGTCTGATTCCTTTGTCTTTCATCATGTTTTAATTGACTATTGTGCACTTTTGTAGGGATCTAGTTTCCTTCATCTACATGTAGGTAGAAAGTTTCCCCAGGGATTTTTAAAAATTTTATCTTTTATCCAATCTATGTTCTTTGTGCCCTTGTCAATGATCAGTGGGCTCTCCATGTGGGTATGTCGCTGTCTTCTTCCACTGGTATACATGGTATCTGAATGCCAGCACCATGCAGTTTTGACACTGTAGTTCTGTCATATAATTTGAAATCAGGCATTGGGATGTCTCCAGCACAGCTTTGCTTTCCTTAGGATTTCTTTGGCTATTCTGGGTCTTTTGTTATACCATATGCATTTTAGGGCTATTTTTCTAGTTCTGTGAAGAAAGCTATTGGTATTTTGAAGGGATTGCATTGAATATAGACATCACTTTTAGTTATGGACACTTTAACAATATTAGTTCTGCTTCTCCATAAACTTGGGAGAGAACTTTCCATCTTCCAATTCCTTCTTCGATGCTTTGTCTCAATATTCTGAAATTTTCACTGTAGAGTTCTTTCACCTCATTAATTATATTAATCTCTGATAATATTTTAGACTATCATGAAAGGAACTGATTCCTGATTACTTTTTCAGTGATTTTGGTATTCATGTATAGAAATACTATTGATTTTAGTATGTTGACTTTATATCACATTACTTTGATGAAGCTGTTTATCAGTTCTAGAAGTTTTCTGTGAAAGTTGTTTTGGATCTTCTAAATATAAAATCATACCATCTGCAAACAGTAATAATTCCTTTCCTATTGGTATTTTTTAATTTACTATCCCTGAATTGAATGTTCTGGCAAGAGTTTCAAAAACTATATGGAGTAAGAGTTGTGAGAATGGACATTTTTGTCTTATTCTTGATTTCAGAGGAAATGCTTTCAGTTTTCTCCATTTACTATGATGTTGACTTGAATTCTATAAAATATAGCCTTTATGTTGTTGAAGTTACTCCTTATATCCCTGGTTTCATCAGTGTTTTTACCATGAATGGATGATGAATTTTATCAAAGGTTTTTCCCTCTATTGAGATGATCATGTGAATTTTTTTCCCTTTGTTGCTGGTCTCTTTCTTTACTTTTATTTTTAATTTTTAAAACAGCAGAAAATGTTTCAAGTCACAGTACACATATGGAGCACAATTTTTCATTTCTCTGGTTGTAAACAAGATAGATTCACACCATTTGTGTCTTCATACATGTACCTAGGGTAGTGATGTACATCTCATTCCACCATCTTTCCTACCCCCATGCACCCTTTCTTTCCCTCCCTCCACTCTGCCCTATTGAAAGTTCCTCCATTTCTCCCATGCTCCCCACCCCTACCCTCATTATGAATCAGCAACTACGAAGCAGAGAAAACAATTGGCCTTTGGTTTTTTGGGATTGGCTTACTTCACTTAGTACAATATTCTCCAACTCCATCCATTTACCTGAAAATGTCATGATTTTATTCTCTTTTATTGCTGAGTAGTATTCCATTGTGTATTTATACCACAATTTCTTTATCCATTCATCTATTGAAGGGCAGCTAGGTTGCTTCCACAGTTTAGCAATTGTGTGCTGCTATAAACATTGAAGTGGCTATCTTACTACAGTATGTTGTTTTTAAGTCTTTATGGTATAGACCAAGGAGTGGATAGCTAGGTCAAATGGTGCTTCCATTCCAGGTTTTCTGAGGAATCTCCATACTGCTTTCCAGATTGTTTGCACCAATTTTCATTCCCACCAGTAATGTTTGAGTGTGCCTTTTTCCCTACATCCTCACCAACATTTATCATTGCTTGTATTCTTGATAACTGCCATCCTTACTTGATTTTGGTACTAAGGTGATACCATTTTCTATTTTATGGCATTAGTTCTTCAAAGGTTTGGTAGAACTCAGTTAGGATTCCACCTGGTCTTGGGCTCTAATGGTGTTGTTGCTATTGTTGGTGGTGAAACACTATTTATTCCTGCTTCAATCTCATTGCTTTTTAATGATCTATTTAGATGGCCTATATCCTGTTAGTTCAAACTAGGGAACATGGATGATCTTAAAGAAGAAATTTAATTTTTAAATTTTTATTACCATATTATGGCTATTCATAATAGTGAATTTCATTTTGACATAACCATACATACATGGAAAGTACTTTGCTCCATTTCAGAACTCACTACTTCCTCTTTTTCTCACCTCCTCCCTTCCTATTTTCCCTTGCTGGTACTTTATGATGGGACACTGTGAATATGGTTCTGAGAATAAAGTTCAGACTTCTGAGTGCCTACATTTGAAAAAACAAAACAAAACATATTCCAAGCAAACAACATAAAGATGCATCTCAAAGTCCTATGAAAAGAAGAAGAAATCAATTAAAAATTAGTAGGATACTTAAGGTCAGAGCTAAATTAATTAGAACACATAAACAATATCAATTATCACTATAAAAAATTGGTATTTGAAACAATAAAGGAGATTGATAAACTCTTAGCCAAAGAAACAAAATGAAAGACAGAAGACCAAAATTAATAAAATTAGAGATGAAAATGAAGATATCACTGAAATCCAGAGGATTATTAGGAACTATTTTAAAAACCTATATTCCTATAAATTGGAAAATGTAGAAGAAATACTCAAATTTCTAGACATATACAACCTACCAAAACTGAACAAACAAAATAGAAAACTGAAAAGAACTGTAAGAGGTAATTATAATGAAGCAGTTCTATGGCCATTTCATCAATGGTGGACCACATTTTTACATGCATCTCACGAGATTGTACTAGAGCCAAATATCTGTAGCACCTAGGGACACTATAATCTTCAGAATATCAAGGTGCCCTGTATTCCTCATATGTTTGTAGGCAAATTGATTGTGTACTCTCAGATGAATACGAGCATAGCACATGCATAATACTTAATAAGTGACTATGTTACTGATTGATGTATTTTCTATATGATACTGTTTATCCCTCTACATACAAATTCCTTCTACTTATGCAAAAATAGTTTATTGTAAAGTAGCATGCCATGTTGCGCCAGCAGCGGCCTCCAGCATCTCGTGTTTTCTGTGTCTGCTGATGGCATCATTTTCTCTCATGCTTGATTTCTGTTGTATTATTCATCATGGCCCTCGGTGCAATAGGCTATACCATATGTATGTATACACACGCTATAGAACCTCAGTATGGAGTTGGATGTATCATCTAGATTTTTTTTAAAACAGCTTGTGAAGTTTGCACAGCAATAAAAAGGCATAACACATGTCACAGAATATATCCCAGAACACATCACTGGATTGGCAACAGTACATATAATAAGACATTAACATCCAAAGTGTATAAAGAACTCAGACAACTCAACAGTAGGAAAACAAACAATCCAATGGGGGGTGGGGAATGGCAAGTTTCTCAAACCAAGACATACAAGTGTCCAATAGTTATATTTAAAAATATTCAACATCAATCCACATTAAAATGCATATTAATCATAACACAGTATCACCTCATTTCTCCTAGTATGGTTATAATTGAAAACACTAAAGCTTCAGAAGACTTACTTGCAATGCAGTGATAAGAGAACCCTATCAAACTTCTGAGAGGAATATAAACTAACATTCATTATGGAGAACAGTATGTTTTCCCAAAAATCTTGAAATAGAAATGCCATTAGATCCAGCACACCAACTACAGGGTACATACACACAGAGTGCGAAATCCTCATGCCCAAGAGACATCATCCCCCTGTGTCTACTGCAGCATGATGTACAGTACCCAAGATGAAGATTCAACCTCAGCAGGCATTAACAGATGAATGCATGACAAAAACACACATTCAACACACACATAGGAAGAAGGAGGCACCCAAGCCTTCACAAAAGAAGAAAATCCTGTCACTTTTGACATCAATGATTATCCAGAAGGAGATTGTGTTGGGGGAAATAAGCCAGATTTAGAAACACAAATGCCACCTCATCTCACTCACACAGGGGGAATAAAAAGTCCAACTCAGAAACGGAGGCAAGTGGTGGTTACCAGAGGCTGAGCAGGGGAGGAACTGGGGAAATAGGGGACAATGGAAATAAACTTTCATTTATATAAGAGGACCGAATACAAGAGCTCTTCTAGTATGCTCAATACAGCTAATGAAAACTATTTTCTACTTAAAACATGCTGAAAATGCTAGATTTTCAGTATTGGTATTTTAACAAATAAGTACGTGAGATAACGTACATGTTAAACAGTTTGATATAGTCATTTCTAAATATGTATATATCATCTCAATATACCTTGTGTAAACATAAATACATACAATTTGTACTTGTCAAAACATTTAAAATACAAATGAATGAATAAAATGTTATCACACCATGTCAGGCTGTGCCCAAACAGAGACAAAGCCATGTGCACAGTGTGAGGTGAGAGGCTGGAGCTGGATCATGTCTACAGTCTCAGCTCTGCAGGGAGGGTCAGTCCCTGAGGAGGGCACAGAAAATCCCCCACTCACTCCATGCCCTCCAGCTGGGAAAGCACATGCAGGAGCAGCTGGTCAAACTTGACAGAACCAGGAGCAAAAGGAGGATTATTATGGCAGACTCTCTGTGAGACCTCATCCTTAGTGTCCTGTGTCTGCATAATATTACATTATATCACTTAGTATTTCTCTCTATAACTGTAATCACATAAAACCCTTTAAAACTCCTCCATGAATAAAAGGAACAATTTTTTATTTTTCTATACATTTTTATATTTTATTTTATTGGTTCTTCTTTGTTCTACATAATGATAGAATCCATTTTGATAAAATTATACAAGCACAGAATTTATCTTATTCTGATTAGGATCCTGTTGTGCAGGAGCTCTGACCCAGAAAGTAGATTCAGGGTTCAGCAGTTGGAAGAAGATGCAAGGCACCATGGAATCACTGGTCATCCCTTATTCACAGGTGGCCATCATAGCCATCACCCAACCCCCAGCCTCCGCCTCAGCCCCCAGCCAGTTCCATTTTAGCCCCTCTCTTGCCCATTTCCTGAGGCCCTTTTTTAAGTACTTTTATTCCATGTATTTCTTTGTTTTATGTGGTGCTGATTGAAGCCCAGAGCCTCACACATGCTAGGCAGGTGCTCTACCACTGACCACAACCCCAGCACTTCTTAGGCCATTTTTATATGCTGGCCAAAGAAAGAAGTCTCACTGCCCACAGGTTACACGGAGGGAGCATGCTCACAAGTGAATGTTTATGATCTTGAGTCTATATGTTGACTCACAGTGTTTCTGGTCTTAAGTAACCATGACATATCCATTCCCAGCCCTCACGGCACACTGTGAACCTAATGTACACTGCCAGGAGTCTCTGCAAGGGAGCCTAACTACAGTGATTTTGAAGTCTGCCCCAACAGAACCTATTCTTGTAGGTGGGCATGTTGGTGGGGTTCATTTAGGTAATTTCATATGTGTACACAGGAAAATTATGTTAGATTATTCTGTCTTTCCAATTCCTATCCTCCCTCCCTTCCTTTTGTCCCCTTTGTCTAATACACTGAACTTCTCTTCTCCCCAACCCTCACTGTAGTTTAGCTTCCACATGTCAGTAAAAACATTCAACCTTTGTTTAGTTTAGATTGGCTTGTTTCACTTAGCATAATATTCCTCAGATGCATTTATTTACCAGCCAATGTCATAAAGTCATTTTTATGCCTTAGATATATTACATTGTATATGTATACCACATGTTCTTTATCCATTCATCCGTTGAAGAACACCTAGATTGGTTCCATAGCTTGGCTATTGTGAATTGTGCTGCTGTAAACATTAATATGGTTGAGTCACTGCAGTATGCTGATTGTAAACCTTTTGGATATATGATAAGAAGTGGAATGACTGGGTCATATGGCAGCTCTATTCCTAGTTTTTTGAGGAATCAATATAATGCTTTCCAGAATGGTTGCACCAGTTTGCAGTCCCACCAGCAATGTATGAGCATTTGCTTTTCCCCACATCCTCACCAATATTTGTTGTTAACTTGTATTCCTGAGCTGGATTCTCAATGTAGTTTTAAATTTGCATTTCTCTAATTGCTACTGATGTTCAATTTTTTTTCATATATTTGCTGATCATGTATATTTCTTCTTTTGGGAAGGGTCCTTTCAGTTAGTATGCCCATTTAATGATTAGGTTGTTTTGTTTTGGTGTTAAGCTTTTTTATTTCTTTGTATATCCTGGAAATTAATGCCCTGTCTGAAGTGCAGGTGGCCAAGATTTTCTTCCATTCTGAAGGTTTTCTAATCATGGTCCTGTTTCTTTTGCTATGAAGAAGCTTTTAGTTTGATGCCATCCCATTGATTGATTTTTTATTTTATTTCTTATGCTTTTGGAGTCTTGTTCAGGAAGTTACTTCCTGAGCCAATATGTTGAGTGTTGGGCCTAGCTTTTCTTCTCATAGGTATAGGGCTTCTGGTCTAAATTGGACTTTGATCCAATGTGAGTGGAGTTTTGTGCAGAGTGAGATAGGGTTTAAATTTCATTCTTCTACACATGGATTTCCAGTTTTCCCTGCATCATTTGTTGAAGAGGTTATCTTTTCTCCAATGTTTGTTTTGGATGCCTTTGTCTAGAATGAGGTAATTTTATTTATGTGGGTTTTTCTCTTTCTCTTCTCTTCTGTTCCACTGGCTTTCTTGCATATTTTGGTGCCCATGCCATGCTGTTTTTGTTACTATAGCTCTGTAGTATAATTGAAAGTCTGGTATTGTGATGCCTCTAGCTTTGTATATCTTGCTAAGGATTACTTTGGCTTTTGGGGGCCTATTATTTTTCCAAATGAATTTCATGACTAATTTTTTCTATTTCTGTGAAAAAAATCATCAGCATTTTAATAGAACTTGCATTGAATATGTATAGCACATTGTCACATGGCCATTTGGATAGTAATAATTCTACCTGTGCAAGGACAAGGATACTTTCCATCTTCTAACATTTTCCTCAATTTCTTTCTTCAGTGTTCTGTAGTTTTCATTATAGAGAACATTCACTTTTTTTACATTGATTCCTAAGTATTTTATTCTTGTGGAGGCTATTGTGAATGGAATGGTTTTCCTAATTTCTCTTTGACCTGATTCATCATTGGTGTACAGGAATGCAATTGATGTTAATTTTTAATTTTTAATTGATGTTAATAGGTGTTAATTTTGTATCCTGCAACTTTGCTGAATTCATTTATGAGTTCTAGAAGTTTGCTGGTGGAGTTTTTGGGGTCTTTTAAATATAGACTCCTGTTCTCAAACACAGGTAGTTTGAGCTCTTTTTTTCTAATTTGTATCAGTTTAATTTCTTTATTTTGCTTAGTTGGTCTAGCTACAGGTTCAAAGACTATGCTGAATAGAAGTGCTCAAAGTGGGCATCCTTGTCATGTTCCTGTTTTTAGAAGGAATACTTTTAGTTTTCCTCTGTTTAGAATGATGTTCACCTTGGGTTTTTGGACAAAGCTTTTACAATGTTGACATATGTTTCTACTATCACTAGCTTCTCCCATGTTCTAAACCTGAATGGATGATGTATTTTGTCAAATGCTTTTCTGCATCTATTGAGTTAACTATGTGGTTCTTGTCTTTCAGTCTATTGCTGTGGTGTATTACATTTATGGATTTTTTTTATGGTGAATGACCTTGCAACCCTAGAGTGAATTCCACTTGATCATGATACACTATATTTTTAATATTTTTATGCCATTTGCCAGTGTTTTATTAATAATTTTGACATCTATCTTCATCAATGATATTGGTCTGAAGTTTTCTTTTCTTGATGTGTCTTTGTCTGGTTTTGGCATCAGGGTGGTACTAGCTTCATAGAATGAGTGTAGAAGAGTTCCATCCTTTTCTATTTTTATGGAATTATTTCAGGAGAATTGGAGTTATTTCTTCTTTAAAGGCCTTGTGGAACTCAGCTGAGAATCCATCCAGATTTGGAGTTTCCTTTGTTGGTAGGCTTTTGATGGCTTCTTCAATTTTATTACTAGAATTCATGTGTTTAAATTTTCTATTTCCTCTTGGTTCAGTTTTGATAGGTCATATGTCTCTAGAAATTTGTCAATATCTTTAAGATTTTCTAGATTCTTAGAGTATAAGTTTTCAGAGTAGTTTCTGATTATCCTCTGTATCTCAATAGTGTCTGTGGTGTTTCCATTTTCATCACGGATTTTAATCCTTTGAGAGTTCCTCTTTTTCTTTATGGTAGGTTGGTTAAGGTTTTATCAGTTTTGAATATTCTTTCAAAGAACCAACATTCTCTTTCACTGATTTTTTAATTTTTTTAACTTCAATTTCTTTTAATTTGGCTCTGACTTTGATTATTTCCTGTCTTCTATTGGTTTTGTTGTTGATTTGGGTTTTTTTCCTTAGGGCCTTGACATGTGATGTTAGATTATTTACTTGGTGTTTTTCTACTCTTTTTATGAATGAGCTCAGTGCTATAAACTTTCCTCTTAGAAGCTCCTTCATCATATTCTAGAGGTTTTGATATGGTGTTCTGTTGTCACTGTTCTCATTTAACTCCAAGTACTTTTTTAATTCTTCCTTGATTGCTTCTGCTATCCATTCATCATTCAATAGTTAATTATTTAGTCTTCAGATGTTAGAGTAGTTTCTCTGTTTTGTCTTATCATTACTTCTAATTTCATTCCATTGTTGTCTCATAGAGTTCATGGTATTATTTCTATTTTTGGTATTTGTTAAGAGATGCTTTGTGGCCTACAATGTGATCTATTTTAGAATACATTCCATGTGCTGCTGATAAGGTGTATTCAGTCATTGATGGATGAAATATTCTATATATGTCCTTAAACTTAGACTATTGATTGTATTTTTTTAGATTTGTAGCTTCATTAATTAATTTTTGTTTGGATGATCTTTCTAATGTTGAGAGAACTATACTAAAGTCATCCAGTATATTTTGTTGTGGTTTGTATTGATATTGAACAGATATTGAACTGGGTTTTTTTTTTGTAGTACCATGCTGCTTCATTATTGGCAGCATAAATATTGATCACAGTTACCTATTTTTGTTGTATGTTTTCATTAAGCAGTATGAAAAGGCCTTCTTTGTCTGTGATGATAGAATTTGGTTTGATGTCCACTTTATCTGATATTGGAATAGAAAGCCTTGCTTCTTTATGAGGACCATGTAAAGAATATAATTTTTCCCATCCTTTCACCTCAGGCTGCAGATGTTTTTGTCTATGAGGTGTCTATGGGTCTCTTGGAGACAGCATACTGGCTGGGTCTCGTTTTTTAATCCAATCTGTCAGTCTATGTCTTTCTATTGATGAATTTAGACTGTTACATTCAGTGTTACTATTGAAAGATGCTTTTTATTTCCTGTCATGTTGGTTTATTTCTAGTTTTTAAAGTTGAATTAGAATCTCTTTTGGTTGAGTATCCATCTAGTGTAGTTTCTCCCTTTGCTGGTTTTCCTTTTGGCTTTTCATTTCTTCTTCTTGAAATATTTTATTAAGTATGTGTGGTCATACCAGCTTTTTAGTCTTCAATTCTTTTAACTTTTATTTCTTGTGGAAGGTTTTTATTTCATCTTCAAATCAGAAGCTGAACTGTGCTGGATATAGTATTCTTGGTTGGCATCCATTTTCTTTCAGAGATTGGTAAATATTATTCCAAGAAATCCAAGCTTTTACAATGTGGGTTGAAACATTGGCTGAGACCCAGATTGATTACCTTCTAAATGTAGCCAGTCATTTTTCTCTTGCCGCTTTAAAATTTCTACCCTTTTTTGTATGCTAGGCATTTTCATAATGATGTGTCTTGGTGTGAGCCTGTTGTAATTTTGAATATTTGGAGTCCTGTATGCTTTCTGCATTTGATTTTCCATTTCATTCTTAAGGTTGGGAAATTTTCTGATATTATTTCCTTGAAAAGATTGTGAATTCTGTTAGTTTCTATTTCAGAACCTTCATCTATCTTAGTGAATCTTAAGTTTGGCTTTTTTGTGTCATCTCTTATTTCATGAATGTTCTGTTCATGGCCTCTTAACATCTTTCTCTTTGTCATCTTTATTTTCAAGATTATATACTTAGTCTTTGAGACCTGAAAAACATATCTTCCAAGTGTTGGTGATGCTTTCCATTGAATATTTAATGTGGTTTATTGATTCCATCATTTTGAAGATTTCCAGTTTATTCTTCTCCATGATCTCTATCTCCTTATTGAAGTGATCTTTAATTTCTTGTATTTTCTGATTACATTTCTTATATCATCTTTCACCTCATAGATCAGTTTAACCATGTACTCTCTAGATTCCATCACTCACATTTCCTCCACTCTGGTATGAATGGAGTATGTTATTGAGGTATTCTGTGTTGTTTAGGAAGGTTTGTTCCCTTCCTCTATCATATTGTTTGTGTGTCTACCCATCTACCTGGATGGATCTGAAGCTGAAGTGTTTCTCTCTTATGAGTTTTTAGCATCCATCTATGTTATTAGTACCTCACAGATGGGGGTGGGCCACCCAAGGATACCCTCAATCCATGCAAACAATATATAGAAGTAGACTATGGACTTAGCTCCTATTTAACATCTACAACAATAATTGATACAATATGCATAAATAGTAGGATGAGCAATTTCCATCAGCAAAATCACCAAATAAGTATGAATTGTGTCTGGCATAAAATCAAACAATAGGGGTTGTCTATGACTTCTGCCATATTAATTAATGCTGTGGCATTTGTGGTAGAGGCAGATGGTATATACATGAATTAGTATGAAGTGGTGTTATGGATAGAGTTAGATATGAGGAAAGAAGGAGAAAGAAGAGAGTAGAAAAGCATTTGCAATTCAAAGGGTGAATAGGGCAGATGCAGTGGTAATTTAGGATGTGTTATTAATAAGGAAGAGGGAGAAAAAATAGAAGTAAGAATATAAAGGAAGACGGGGAATAACATTTGGCTGTTAGCAATAGAACAAAGACAAAGGGAATCAAAATTTTGTTTTCTTGTTTTATTTCAATGTGTACTAATTGATTCAAGAGCACATAGACATATGCATACTTTTTCTCTCTCCTCATTTCTTGCCTTTTTTTAAAGTTGTTATTTTTCCATGCTCTGTATTTTGAGGGTTGGGGGGTTTGATTAGCATACTTTGATTTTGATTTGTAATATCTTTTCTGCTACTCTGTTTCCCTTGTCTCCCACTCTCGTTGTTGCTAACATCTAAATTCTCTCTCAGCTGCAATTGGGAGGCTTAATGAGGGTTCACATGCATACATCCTGTGTTCTGTGTATGGTTTGTTGATTTCATCACTCAAGTACATTTATGAACTATGCCATGCACTGACATGCCCACATCTTGCAGGAGGGTCAGGCCGCAGGCAGCATGTTTCCATGGGGGACGCAAGCCTCAGTGCCCCTCTTGGCATCATGTACCACTATTACTTCATTTGGGTCCCTGCCCTAGAGCAAGACGGTGCTGGGGCAGAGTTTCAGCCTTGTGTGCTCTCGCCTGGGTGAGGGCCTCTGCCTGCCCAGGGTCTCTCACATCAGAGGTTTCATTCTGACCTTTTTTTCCCTTTTGTCTCCTCTGTCATTAGCCAGAACATAGAAAAGGTTATTTAGACACCTTTGTCAGTTACATGCAGTTCTCTAGGTGGGTGGAAGGTTCTGATTATTCTCCTTCTATCAGTTGCAAGGGAGGAAGTGATCATAGAGGAGGCAGGAGTCTCTAACCTCAGGACTCTGTGAGAACCTGCCTTGTCCATGGGCCAGCGTGGGTGCAGAGTGAAAGGCTCTGGCCCATGTCACACAGCCAGAGGCCACGCTTTCTGGCCGCCCCCATCCTCTGCAAGGGGAGCCAGGCCTCAGGCATTTGGCAGGTCCTAGAATGATCTATCCCTAAGCTTGTGCAAGTCCCTGTGGGGCACTGGATGTGCACTGCATTCCGTGGATGGTTCTCACACCTGACTATGTGCTCTGATCACAGTTTCCATCTGCTCACCAACACTGTGTCCTTTCTGTGTCTCCATTTATCATTTTCCATACATGTCAGCCCTTGTTGAGCTAACATTGGACATTTGGGGCATTCATAATTTTGGGTGATTGTAAAGAATATTGAGATTTTCTATATTTTTAAGTAAACTTTGCATATTTTCCCTGATAAAGATAATAAAAATTAATTACTAGATTAAGGTTATGCTCACTTATAAAGCTAGGGCTATTTCCTGCTATATTCTTTCCTGAAAGCCTGCTTATTTTTACCACCTCATCCCATTTGCAATCTTTCCCCATTTCTTCTTCCCTCCCTCCAGCCTGGGTGAGCACTGACCTACCTTGTGACCCCATGGATTTGCTGACTGCAGACGTTTCCTATAAACCTCTTCCAATCACTCTCAATATTTTTGACTGGCTCATGTTTTGCCATTTTCAATTCTCACCCATGGTGTACTATATACTACCCTGCAGTGTTGTTTTCTTATAATTTCTAAATATATTGGTACATTTTTGGTATCAAATTCCCTCTGGTTGCACGGAATAAGGTAAAAAATATTTTATGATTTTTAATTTTCTCCACACAATTGTTAGGACCTATATTATTTCTAAATTTAAGTGGTTTAGAAAAATACACTAATAGGTATTCTTTTGTTCCAGACTTGAAATTCTGCATCAAATCATCCAGCATTATGAAATTTTCTTCTTTTTTGATGTTCAGTTAGATTTCACTAGCTAATATGTGATATAGAATAATTGCTTTTATGTTTGTAGATGGAACAAGAAAATAGTCATTTTTATTTTTTACTTTTGATTTAAATTCATATATAAACTTATCCAAAAGAAAAAAAGAAAAAACAGGAAAGTGGTATATATTAATGAGGTAATGTGATGTTTTAATACATGTACATAGTAGGTGATACTAAAACAGATTAGATATTTCACAAATACACTTATTCATGGAAAATATACATTCACAATCCTTCCCTCTAGCTTTCTGAAATAAATTGTACTCACTGTACTCTGTAATAGCTTCCATAGCCGGGCGCGGTGGCTCAAGCCTGTAATCCCAGCACTTAGGGAGGCTGAGACAGGAGAATCGGGAGTTCAAAGCCAGCCTCAGCAATGGTGAGGTGCTAGCAACTCAGTGAGACCCTGTCTCTACATAAAACACAGAATAGGGCTGGGGATGTGGCTCAGTGGTTGAGTGCCCTGAGTTCAATCCCCAGTACCAAAAAAAAAATAGCTTCCATAGCATCTTGCTTCTATCTGTTTATACTCTAGTGTCCATTGTGCAACTCTTCCTCACTTCCCAACCAAGGCCTTTGCAAAAGAGTTATGAAAGTGAGAGTGTGCCAGGGAAGAATACTCTCGTGGTGGAGTTCCTAGTCCAACCCGGATTGTACATGTCTGAATAGTTGACCCTGAATTGCATGGGGGACATTTTTCACAAATTCTTCACCTTGTGTTTAACTGGTTTTGGAAAAACTACCAGTATGTGCTGGCTGTCTGCTTTGCCATGGAGGAGATCAACAAGGACTCCCACCTGCTCCCCAACCTCACCTTGGGTTTCCATGTCTACAATGCCTTTTCCAGTGACCAGTTCACTTTGTAGTGCACTCTGTTTTGGCTCTTCGGAAAAATGGAGCCTCTCCCTATTTAGAACTGCCAGACAAGGTGTAAGTCTGCTGCTATTATTGCAATATCCCAGTCAGCATTCTCAGCTGAGATTGGAATAAAATGTCCTCCAGCATCATCCACAAAGAACTCACTTTTGTTCTTTTCTGTGGCCAAATAATATTTCTCTGTGTGCATATGCCACATCCTCTTATCTATCTATCTTTCCCTGGATCCCTCCCTTGATTGCTATCTTGACTGTGGTGGATAATTTTCAATCAACATCGGAGTCCAGGTGTCTCTTTGATATGCTAGTTTTGTTTCCTCTGATTAAATACCCGTTAGTGGGATGGATGGATTCTATGGTTTTTATATTCTAATCAGTGGATAAGCACACACTGTGCTGTCCATAATGGCTGTGCTAATGTACATCCCCAGTTGTGGATATGATTCCTCTTTGCCTTCAGCCATGTTACTTAATTTTTGCCTTTTTTGTTAATAGCCATTTATTCAGTGAAATAAGCCAGGTACAGAAAGGCAAACCTCACATGTTCATAGGTGGAAGCTAAAAATGTTGATTTCTTAGACGTCCAGAGTGGAACAGTGGTCACTAGAGTCTTCCCAATAGTGGGAAGAAGGGGAAGACAAAGGTAGGTAATGAGTACCAAAATCTACTTAGGCCAAATTGGTACTAGTGTTCCTTAGACCCGCAGGTGACTACAGTTTACAACACTGTGGCATATTTCACAAAGAACTAGAAAAGGGGAGATTAAAGTTTCCCAGTACAAAGGAATGAAGAATAAGTAGATGGAAATGCTAATTATTCTGATTGTATACATATATTGAATTATCACACTGAAACATATAAATATATCCAATAATACTTTTGACAAAAAGCACAGCCTTGGCAACTTAGCAAGGCTCTGAACAACTTAGCAAGACCTTGTCTCAAAATAAAAAAACAAAACTAGTTGGGGATGTGGTTCAGAGGTTGAGTGCCTCCACATTCAATGTCTGGTACCAAAAAGAATTATACACACACATTATGCAAATTAATTATATGTATAATTGTGTGTGTGTGTGTGTAAAATTCATGTAAATTAATTTATAGATTGCCTGATTGGTTTTGTTTTCTTCCTGAGTAAAGTCATCTCTGTCAACTGTCAATTTCTGACTTTTCCTTTTGGTTAGGTCTCCTCATACGAATGGCAATCATATTTCTTTTCTTTTCTCCTTTGGGCTTTGGGGATTGAACTCAGGGCTTTGCAAATGCCAGGCAATTGCTTGACCACTGACCTACATCTCTGGCCCTATGCACTGGCTTTACAATTGGCTGCCATGGGTGAAGACTTCCCTCCCTTCTCCCAGGATTCACTCTTCTTATGTAGCAGATTTGTGTTGGCATGCATCTTACCAGTCTCCAAAAACCTTGATCCTAGGACTAGGATTTAGGCTAATTATTGCACAAAACAGTTTTTGAAATGGTAAATCACATTGTGTACCTCATGACAAGGTACAAATAAGACTTACTGCTGCAGGAAAAAGACCCATCAAAAAGTGGCAGCTCTTGGAGAATGGAGAACTCAAACTTAATTTTTATGCCAGCAGGCCCAGAGGAGACCAAACTCTGAGCCCCCAGCCCCAGTTTCTCACAATATTTAGAGGCCATCAGGTGCCATAAAATTTCTAGTCTACATGATAGAAGGCCCTGTACAGTGGGAAAAGGATGATAAGGGGAGAAACTGGCTCTTCTCACAGGCCTCCATAAACCTCCAGCCCTGGGTCTGAAGCCCAGAGCAGGGGTGTTTACACTTCAAAGGGGGGAAACCAGACTCCTAGAGGTAGTTACTGACAATCCAAAAGGTAGAGGCTCATGGTTCATTACATTTCCTGAAGAAAGCCTGACAGAAGGGGCAGGGACTCGCCCTTCCCCAGGCACCGGTCCTTCTTACAGTTTCATCTGACAACTAGGTATGGTTTTACCATCACACGACTACCTCTCAGACCAAGTGCATCATCCTGTGTGGGCACAACATCCTCCACAGCCCCACATCAGTGTAAGAAGGCTCATCCACACACTGTCTCAGTAGCATGCGTACTCTAGAGCCCTGCAGTAAGCATCAAGTTCTTACTAGGAAGGTGGAAGAAACAGAGTTTACATATGAAATTCAGGGTGGTGTCCCAGCCATCATCCTTTTCTAATATAAGCACAAACAATGGAGGAACCCAAAGTTATAGATGTAGAAATGCATCATAATAATACATGGATCCATGGGAAATGGGGTAGAGAAGGGGAAGACATGTGTTAGAACCCAAACATGCGACTTAGCTTCTGCATTGGTATTGAGGCACTGGCTTGGAATTCCTGGATTTGGCAGGAGCACTGACTCCACAGAGAAGGAAGAACATGCACCCGTGGGGGTTCTTCCCATGGGACTGGTGTGCAGACATGCATGGGCCACTCAGGGAATGTTCCATGGTAGGCCTGGACACTGGGTATGTGAGGCTGCCCTCCCCATCTCAGGCACTGGTGGACACAATGCCTGAGTGTTTCTGATGAGCCCTGCCTGGTGTGCACCCTCTCTGACTTTTCACCTCACATCTGGCTTTGCCTCCTCTGGGGTAATTCACTTTCATCGGTGCAACTGGAGTTGGTGCAAGTGGGTCCTTGACTCAGGCTTGGGACCAAGTCGGCCCGAGAGGCATTTGTCCCTGGGGCCTTCCTATCTGAGGACTAGGATGAAATCATAGCACCTGCAGGTGGAGAGGCTGATACTTACACATGTTGTCCAATTTGTGTTTTTCACCTGGGTGAGGACCTCAGATGCAGAGCCCCAGGGCAGAAAGTGTTCCAGATTCCTCCAGGGAAGTGGAGGAGACAGAGAAGAAAGCAGTCTGGGGCACGAGAGTGGCCTCTCCAGCCCACACCATAACAAGCCCTCAGAGACACAGCGCACCTGCCCCTGTGCTGTATGTACACCTGGCTGACCTCCCTGGCACTCTAGGTCTCCTCTGCTGGGCTCAGGGCTTGGCAGATGCTTCCAAGATGTGGGCCTTGATTTGCATCTCCTTGGTCCTGAAGCTCCCCCTCCTCATCTGTACTGCAACCACTCCTCTGTGCTTTCTGAGGAAGAAACACAAGGTGTCCAAAGATGGGGACATGGTGATTGGGGGGTTCTTCCCCCTGTACACATACCAAAACAACCAGGGCACCCAAGGGCCTGGCCAGACCATCCTCTCCCTGCAGTAAGTGCTGTTTTCACTTCTCTTTCTGTGTGATTATCAGTATGAATGATGCCAAGGATTCTGGAAGGATAGATCCGCTCTCTCTCCTGTCCTATTCTTCCCAACCCACCATGTAGGACCCACTTGGTATTATTTTTCTTTTCTTGCTGAATACTTTCCCCCTTCCAAAGAGATAAGAGAGGATTTTGTTTTCTTCCTGTTAGTTCCCCTTTTCATGGCTGGCAGGGGAGAGAGACAGCACTCTCCACCTTAATCCATCATCTCTGTTCCTCCTGAGAGCTGCCAGGGAATGGGGTCAAGTGACGTCCTTTAGAAAAGCAACCCAAGCCCCTGCGTGGGTTCAGCACTAAGAAACTGCCACAAACTGTCACTTACAGAGTCGAGGGTCTGCTGAAGTTTTTTCCCTCGGCCTGTAACTCCTGATACCCCTACAGGGGCCACCACTATTCATTCCCCAGCTGCTAGGGCAGACTTCTTACTGGGGATACTTTTTTCAAATCATTTCTGTGCCATTATTTCACACTGGGGTATTCCCTGCCTCTGGGAGCTAGAAATCAGGCCAGCAATAAGAAACACCATCTGTGAGATTTTAATCTGTCTCAACTTGATTCTTCTTCACTTGGACACATGTACACCCTCAGGTTTGGAATGTCATCACTGTCATTGATAAAGTAGTTAGATATTGATTTATAAATGAATGAAGCAGAATTTCGGGGGTTTCCAAGATATAATCATCCGTGTGCTCACATACACACTCGGATTCTGATGGTTGCAGCTGGTTGTAGATTCAGAGCTATGGTCAGCTCTGTAGGATTTGGGATTTGAATTGAGGAAGTTTTTGCTTGAATCCCCAAAGGTGGTCATTCAGGATATAATCAGAAGTGACACTTGTCAAGGATGGCAACACAGACTCTTCAAGGGGGGGGGACATTGCAATAGATAGGTCTAGGGACACTGCAATGGGGTTTCCAGCCAGGGAGGGGTCAGGCCAGCTCTGAATACAGTCAGGTAGAAGGGGGGTTCACAGCCCAGGAGCAGGGCAGGGTCAGTGGATAGAGAATGACCAAGGGGGACAGGAGCCGGGGAGACCCTGGATAAGCGGAATGATATGGTGTGTGTGGAGAGCTGGGCAGGGTGAGCAGACAGCACCTCAGGGGAGCTGGAGGATAAGCAGCTGACAGGATCCTGGCAGTGGCCAGTGTCTGAGGTGGCTTAGCTGACCTGACTGGATTCTTGCCGAAGGGAATAGCGTCCAGATGTTAAGTCCTAGCTGAAAAACACTTCAGGGGAGGATGACAGAATTTGATTCAAGAGCAAATCGTTGTCAGGGCTGAGAGCTCAGACTGTCACATGTCCCCACAACCCAGGCATCCTGAAGGCTGGAGGGAGACTTGGTCTCTCTCCCTAGAAGACGAGACCAGGCCACTTTGCTCTGTCCCCTGCTCTCCACTCACACCTGCTCAGAGTCCAGTGAGCCTCAGCAGGTAACCCTGTCCGAACTGAGCCTGTAAACCCTGCCTGTGTCGAGCATCCCTGCCCCCATGTGACCCCATGCTCTGCTGAGGTGTCCTAGTGCAGGAGTCAGGGCCCAGGAGAAGCTGAAGGAAAGAAATCACAAGGAAAGAAATGAGACTTAGGGCATGGAACCTGCTTTCATACATAATTAACATACTTGTCTTTATCCTCACCCTGGCAAAATATAATTTTTATTCCCTCTTAATGAAGGAAAAGTGTCACATAGGCGTTAAGTGCCTCAGACTCACAGAAGTCATCACCTGGCCCTGGCCATGGGCTGTATTTTAATTCACAAAAATAACGTTACAAAATTGGGCTTATTGTCTCAATCCCTCTTTAACCTATTTTCCTTCCATAACAAAATATTAGAAGTATGTCTGTATGATGTAAATGCTTTATGTTCATGTGTAACGCCTGTATACTACTATATATCACACAAGGGCTAGAAAATGCTATTTTGGGGAAAGTATTTGGATGTTCATTATTTCCCATTTGTTCCTTTGATTCACTGCCTGTCGTTACGTACATGGCCGATGGACACTTGGGGTTTTGGAATATTTTATGAATGAAAAATTGTCATTGGTTCATTTTAGTTATACGTGACAGTGGAATCCATTTTGACATAGTTCTGCGAGCATGGAATATGTCTTGTTCTAGTGCAGACCCCAGCACCTCTCCTTCCCCCGTCCTCCCCTGCCCCCTGCTCCCTCCCTCTATTGACCTGTCTGTTCTTTACCCATAGTTTTCTAAAAAAAATTAATTTCTTGATACATTGCAGTACCTATATCTGAAGAGTCTGATTAAAGCAAATGTATGTGTGGAAGTAAAATTTTGTTTTTATTTTGCATTGACACATCATAATTTTATATTTTTAGGGAGTAAAAAAGTGATGTTTTGATATATGTATATAATGGGGATGATCAAATCAAACTAAATGATGTATTCCTCACTTAAAATAATTATCTTTTTTGGTGATGATTATCTATGTTTGAAAATATTATTAGGCTTTTGCTAAAGAATCCTCTGGAGAGGTCTTATCGACCACATCACTAGCTCCTCAGGAGAGCATTATTTCCTTCACATTCAATTAAAAATTGAGGGACCTCATTTGATGTGTACAAACGTTTTCTCATTGGTCATACTTACAATTATTTATTAGTGGTTGTACTGGTTCTATTTGCAATGCCTTCTGAAGCATTAAATGGCTTGATCTGATTTACCTATTTAAGTGTAGGCATTTTATTTTTTAAAGAACATTGGGCATTTCAAGGAGAACTTATGTTTGGATGTTACATACTGTAAATGTTTCTGGGGTTGTTGCTTCTCTAAGCATTTTAAATGTGGTGTGTCTAAAGTATAAAAGCACTTGAACTTTCAGGCAGCGTGGAACCTCATCATCTTTTTCCTTTTATTCTTTCTGCCCTTCAGCTTCGGGTCCCCAGTCTGCAAGTTCATTAACGGACATATGTTCATTCTAGTACTTTATTTCCTTTCCCATGAGAATGAATACACATCACAGATGAGTCCATAAACTTACCTTTATATTCCATAATTATTTATTTTCACCACCAAGGAGGTATTTTATTATTTCTCTACTGATGTTAGTGCAATCTTTGCAATTCACAAAACACTTACACATATACCCATGTTACTCCTGTATTTTCTTTTATCCTGTTCATGCATCTGTATCTTCTGGTACATTGCCATCATCTTTAAAATATTCTAGTTACTTAGCAATGAATATTAGTTTTCTGAAAGTCACGTTCTTCCCTTATTACTCTGAATGCTTTGCACTCATTTTCTAAACTTTTCCAGGTTACTGAAATACTTATCAACTAATTTTGTCATCACTATTTTAAAAAAATTCTTGCAACTTTGGTTTTGCTTTAAATATGGTAGCACTTGGGGAAATGTTGATATCTATGCAACATGGTTTTTGATGTGCTTTTATATCCTTTAGTAGAATTTTACATTTTCCCCCAAGGCAACTGCTGTTTGTCACCCCGTGATGCTTTCCATTACTGCCGTTATTTTGAAAAGTCATTGACAATTGGTATTTATGATATACTTGGATGGATACTACATTTCTTTATTGGTTATATTAACTCTTCACTAGGCATTTTCCAGGTGAACAAATACTGCTGCCTATTGCTTTCTTCCAGTCTTCTTTCATCTGCTACTTTATTGTATATCCAATAGCTTAGGAATCCCAGTCAAGAATTAAACAATTCTTGTGCTAACAGAAATTGTTTGTCTGATCTTATGGGAATGTGCCAGATAGATTGCATAAGCATCTCATCCCACTGCAGCAAGAGGAGCTGTTGCTGCACCCGCAGCGTAAACTTGGTGTCCACAGCTTCAGATCTGCTCAAGGTGGGGAGCCTGCCTTTGCAGAGCACTCTGCAGGGGGTGATCTGTATCTGCCATCACCCTCCTGTAGTTGTAACTCAGGGTACCTGCTTTTATTGGAAAGAGGTTTGATTTGATTTGATGTTTCATTTTTAATTGGAAAATAATGTTTATGGGGTGTGATGCAGCATTTTGACATGTGATTTCATCACAGAGCTAATTAACCTATCCTCTCAGCTACCTCTCAACATGGATGCACTAGCCTTAGTTATTTTTTTTAAAAATCATGTTAAGGAAATGTCTTCTGACAAAACTAATATGTTTACTCAGAAATGGATGTTTAGTTTTATAAAATGCTTTGTATGCTTCAATGAACGTAGTGTTTTTTGCTGTGTGGTTTTTGTTTTTGCTTTTTGCCTTGCAGAAATATAGAGACACTAATTATAAGGATTTAAAAAGATTCTCTAATATTTGATTTGGAATGATTCTTTGCTCATATTTTCTATTGGGTGTTTGTAACAAGTGCAACTGAGTTTTTAAAGTACAGACATGTTTCTGAATCTTTTTCAGATTTTCTGTTTTATTTAAGAGTTTCCTGGCAGAGTGAATATCTATTCCCAGTTGCAGGTATGATTTGTCTGAACCCATTCCATCCTGATGTACATTCGGACTTTGTCTCATAAAGCATCTGTGGAAACCAGGCAGCACTATTTTTGCCATGTTCTCTAGTTCAGATTTCAGTGTGTTCAGGTTACTCTATTTTCATTGGAAAAGAAAAAAAGGGGCTTTTTCCGGCAGTCAAAGGAATGGATTTCAAATGGCCTGTGTGACTTCACTCATAATCTCTTCCTCTTATACAATGTTCTAATGTTCTGTCCTACAGCTTTTCTCATCCGACTTGTCTCATTCACGTCTCTCTTGTGGATCTTTCCCAGGAGCCAGATGGGCTCATTACTTTTCTTTTGGACCTACTGGACATCTTCCCCGAACTTCAACTGCTTTCAACTCCACTTTTTTACTCTCAACTATTTCAGACATATTTTACTTCTCTTTCACTCATGTTTAATTCACATACTTGTATTCTTCTTTTTTTTATCTTCTGTTCAAGAAATTTAATGCTGAGATTCCCTCTCTTCAATTAGACGTTCTCACCCCACTCAGACCTCCCCTCCCTCTCTGTCTCCCTACCTTGCTATGATTTCGTAACCATTGGTTTCATTTCCTTTCAAAATCATTTCGTCAAAATGATTTTTGGTTTGTATATTGACCTGCTAAAAATATTTTCAGTATTTAGTGAGAAGTTTCCTTAGTGTGTGGTTTAACCAACTGGATTTCCAATGTGCCTGCTCGCTGAATTTCTGTGCTGATCCAAGATCTCTCTCTCCTGGTGGCTTGAGTAATCTGCTGTGATGGGGATTTGCTTAGTGGATAAAGAGAAACCAGTTCATACTTAGAGGGTTTCTCCATGTTTATGGCATTGCTCTAATTTGGATCTGAGGTGTCCTCAGAGGCCAATGTGTCATCTGCTTGACAGGTGGTGGGAGCTTTAAGCAGTGGGGTCTGGTGGGAGGTTTGGGTACTAGGGTTGTGGGACCCTAGTCTTTCCTCTTCCTTCCTCTTTCCTGCCCCAGCCATGGAACCTTTCAAAGTCAAGACATGGCAGAAAGTACAAAGATACACAGGCAAATTCTAAACAAACAAATGAAAATCCAGGAGGGCTGAAATAATATCAAATAAATTGAATAAAGACAAAATTCAACATTATAAATAAAATGGCCTATTTATAGTGGAAGAAGCTTCTAACCAGCAAAAAGGAAATTGTCATTGTTCTCTGACGCACTAAATCATGTTAATAAAGCCCCAAATAGACCAATAGAAAAGGAGGAAGGAGGACAAGAACATAAGAGGGGTGAGCAGCAAGAGTGGGAGGAACCAAAGTCCTGTGATCCACTTTGGTGAGGACTTCAAACATCTGATAAGAGTCAACTGTTTCCATAATTACACTTGGGTGGGCATTCACCCTTATTCATTTCCCTGTCTTAGTGCAGGCCGCTGTAGAACAACATATCATATACTAGGTGACTTCAACGACAATCATCTATTTTTCACATTTGTGAAGGATGAGAATTCCAAGATCTAGGTGTGAGCTGACTGGTTGTCAGGTCAAGGTCTGCTTCCTGGTTCATGAGTGGACAAGGGTCTTCTCAGTGTGTCCCCATATAGCAAGCTGTCTCTGGACTTTCAAGAAACACATCCTCATGACCCTATTTAATCCTAACTATCTACCAAATCTCATTCTCTAATACCATCACATTAGGGGGAGGATTTCAACATATGAACTGGAGGTGGGGGCAAAGACAAGCATTCAGTACATACAAATCATTATATTGGATTTGAAGAAAATCATAGTTGGAGTCTTATCCCTAAAGATCTCTACGACCTCTGTGCAGGTTGCAGTCCAGGAACTACCAGTATGCCCTGGCATTGGTGTTTGCCATTGAAGAGATCAACAAGAACCCATATCTTTTACCCAACATATCTCTGGGATATGAGTTCCATAATGTCCTTCACACTGATCGGTGGACATTGGAGAGCTCTTTAACTTGGCTTACTGGGAGAGTCAAGTACATACCAAATTACACCTGTAGAAAGGAGAGCAAGTCTGTAGCAGTAATTACAGGACAAACATGGACATCTTCTGCCCAAGTTGGAACATTGCTGCAGCTCTACAGATTTCCACAGGTGAGGGTGGGTAACTAGGGAGAGATGAAACCATTATCTATTGGTGCCATTGCCAGTGGGATAAAGAGAGAGAAAGAAAAGACTGAGTTTATGCTTATATCAAAGTGTATAGTCTCTAAGGCTAAGTACTCCAACACTGGGGGGGGGGGGATCTACATATATTTGGTTTGAAATATACAGGGAGAAGTGGGGGAAACATAAAAGAGTTTCCCTGAATACTAAAACTAATCAGTTCTTTTATAGGATGATATGAGCAATTGGGAGTTGATTAGAAAACTGGGACAAGAAAATCTTCATTTTTACCACTTAAAAATCTTGTACAACACCTTTCAGTTCTGAGGTGGTGCTTTATGCCAATCCTCCTCCTCACATGGCATCCATGTTTTTCCCCTCAGCTCACCTTTGGGCCTTTTGAACCCATCCTGAGTGACAATGGCCAGTTTCCTTCTCTCTATCAGATGGCTCCCAAGGACACATCTCTGGCCCTTGGCATGGTGTCCTTGATGGTTCATTTCAACTGGAACTGGGTGGGGCTGGTCATCTCAGAAGACGAGAAAGGCATTCGATTTCTCTCAGACTTGAGAGGAGAGATGGAGAGGAGTGGAGTCTGTATAGCCTTTGTGAATATGATCCCAGTCACCGTGCTTTTATATTTCAAAAGAGCTCACATACAACACAACCAGATCATCAAATCATCAGCAAGGGTTGTTATCATTTTTGGTGACACAGAGTCTCTTCTTGCTGTGAGTTTTAAAAGATGGGACAATTTAGTCACACAGAGAGTTTGGGTCACCACCTCACAATGGGATGTTACCAACAGTAAGAGCCATTTCATCCTTGACCCATTCCATGGTGCTCTCCTTTTTGCACACCACCATGGGGAGATTTCTGGCTTTAAACATTTTATCCAGACAGCTAATCCTTCCAAATACCCAGAAGACGCATACCTTGCTACGTTGTGGTGGATGCATTTTAACTGCTCAGTCTCAAATTCTGACTGTAAAACATTGAAGAGCTGTTCATCCAAAGGCTCCTTGGCATGGTTACCATGGCACCATTTTGACGTGGCCATGAATGACGGGAGTTACAACATATACAATGCTGTGTATGCTGTGGCCCACACCCTTCATGAGATGCTTCTTCAACAAGTAGATGTGCAACCAGTGAAGAACGGGAAAGGACAAGTGTTCTCCCCATGGCAGGTAATGTCTCCTGTTGGGTGGTGTGAACTTCACCAAGGTGGCATCCTTGAAGGGCTCCGCATGGGCTCAAACCAAGCAGTGTAGGTTCCTTTCCCCAAACACAAACACTTCTGTACTGTTTTCACTGCTAGCAGGTAAATCTATGCCTGAGTGGCAATCAAGAACCAGATGCCACTGGGGAGAGGGAAGGGAGCTAGGAAAGAAGATCAGTGTTTGATTAGAGAGCGTCTCAAATTCCCGCCCACCTACTGCTCTCAACAGGAGAAATCCACTCCTTCCCAGGATGTCCTTAATTGACAAGCAGAGGACTAGCTCTTTAACTGCCTGAAGAACACTGAGCTCAACTGACAGTTTGCATTAGTGATCTCAGGCAATTCTGCAACCACTTTAGGCTCTGGTGGCCTGACCTGGCTGACAGGTGCTCTGAGAACAATGAGAGGAAGTGAGTGTTGAGTTTTATCTGCATAGCATGCCCACTGACCACATGCATGTGTTTGGGTATCTCCTCCTGAGTCTGACTGATATTGTAGAAACATTAGGATATACTCATTCTCCATGTTTCACTGCATCATGTGCCTGTAATAATGTTGAATTTTTAGGAAGGGATTAGAGAAATTGTGGAGCATTCCCTAATGCAGGTTTCTTCTTAACACTGGGGCTCTCTTTACAACTCAATGCTTCTCTTTTAGCTACACCCCTTCCTGAAGAACATACAATTTAACAATCCTTCAGGGGAACCAGTGAGTATGAATCGAAAAGGACAATTGGACAGAGAGTATGACATTCTTAACTTTTGGAATTTTCCGGAAGGCCTTGGACTTAAGGTGAAAGTTGGAACATTTTCCCCTTATTTACCACATGGTCAACAACTGTCTCTATCTGAGGACAAGATAGAGTGGGTCACAGGAAATAGACAGGTGGGTTGGACCTAATCATAGCAATTTGCACTATATGCAGAAAACCAAAAGTGTATGGTGGGCTATGTGCCTCTTCAGAGCTTAGCAAATGACCACTTCTGGGTGTTTAATGCAGCGTATTTCATTTTCCAAGATTTTCTTAGTGACTTTCTGATGGTTGAAAAAGGAACACATTTATCCAACCATGCATCTCTAGATGTTCCTATGTACCCCATTTTGCAGTGTAGTTGGCATCTGATCTGTTGACTTTGTGTAGCTTATGCAAACTATGTTTATTAGTGGTCTAATACACTAAAATGTGACAGTGACTATGGGACTGTGTCAACGTCCTCTGTTGCTAATACATATCTGATTTTCCTAGACTCCCCACTCAGTCTGCAGTGTGAGCTGTAGACCTGGATTCAGGAAGTCCCCACAGGAGGGAAAGGCTGCCTGCTGTTTTGACTGCACCCCTTGCCCAGAGGATGAGATTTCCAACCAGACAAGTGAGTGCATGCCTTAGGGAGGAATTCCTGAGATCTCCTGCATCCCCCCAACCATGCAAGGTACCGGAATTGATATGGAAGAGAGGATAAAATGGAAGCAAGGATAAAATTCTTCCTTAAGTTAAAAACTCAGTAGTTACAATCAATAGTATCACCCCATGAAATAATAAACCCCCTGTCCCACAAACCATGTGCTTTGACTCAGCATTCCAGACCCATGCAGACAGTGTGGTTCCAGGAAATACCTTTTTATAACCTAACAGTAGCCTAAGTTCCATTTCCACCTATGAATTTAACACACAGTGTCATATGTCTCTACTTTCAATTTCTTTGAAGGTACATTTGGATAGATGTGGGTCTTGCATAGCCTTACATTCTCAGTACCCACCACTGTTCTTGATGCAGGACAGGTGCTCAGAAAGACTGTGTTTGAGTTAAGAAAGAAATACTCTTGCATTGTAGAATAGGCTATAGTATAGCATACCCCCAATAAGTAGGCTATATTTCCTGCTCTCCCCTAGCTCACACCTGAGTGGGAAACAGCATATAGAGAGGTGAACTCAAGGCATTGCATTAAACAGCAGTAAATGAAATCACAGAAATTGTAAGATGAAGTGGGTGATGCTGTCTACATATTTGGGAGGGTGGCATGGAATTCTTGAAAGCGGTGGTAGTATTTACTAATGATGAGATCACTAAGTGGTGCTATAAAGAATTGGTGGGATTATTAGAAAGGGAGAATTAGAAGGTGTTACCATCTCATGTGATAGCCAGAGGACCTAACAAGAAATATGCAATGCAACTTCAACATAAAAAGGTGGTTGTGGGTTTGGGGAGAGGATGTAAAAAAGGAACAGAAGACTACTTGGAACTGCTCAGATTTGACATTAAAAGATGATACAGTGAAACCTACTCTAGAGTGGAGATTTTCTACTTTTTGTGACAGATATGTATCTAATTTGCAACGTATTTCATATTATTTCAATTTATTTAAAGTATACTGAGTCAGACAACACAGTCCAGTGAATGACCAGTTTGAGTGAAGTTTTTTCTATGTGTACAATGGGCATATGGTAGGCTAGTTGCTCATGTGCACATATAAAGAGCACAGCTCCCACCAATGTCAACTCCTACATGCTTGGGTATTTAAACATACTCTTGTAAACAGACCATGGGTTATTAAAAAAAAACCATGTTAGAAATACAAATTCTCTTTCAAGAAAAATTGCAAACACCAAGACAGAAAGTGGGTCCTCTATAAAGATCTACCAATAATTGTTAGCATCATGAAATTTTAAATTAACCTCAAAAGCTGCAGTGTCAATCATGGTTATCAAAAATGTCCAGACATAATCTGAACAACCCCACATTGATATTTTAAAAATAGTTAACATGAACTATTGTGCAAAAATTCTGACAAAGTTTTATCATGGTCAACAGATTCACTGATGACTTCTGTCAAACATGCAAGGGGACACAGTACCCATTTAATCAGAGGCCTCTGGGAAAGGAAAATCACAATGGCAGTGGGCTGCCACCTCAACCCAGTTAGAGCAGGATCATCCAAAATAAATAATACCAACACTGGGGAGGATGCAGAGAAAACAATCCCTTATCCATTGTTGGTGGAAAGAACGTGTGAACAGCCAGCATGGAGAACAGCACACAGGCTTCTCAAAAACTAACAAAGAACTGCCACATGACTCAGCAGTCCCAGGACTGAGTACATGCACAAGGAAATAAAATTAACTTGCTTAAAAGATATTTTCACTCCCGTATTTTGCACTATTCATGATAGCCATGATGTGTACCACATAATCAGGTAGACATCAACATGTGAATGGATAAAGAAAATGTGGCATGTGTACACAGTGGAACATTACTCAGTCACAAAGAATGAAATCCTGCATAGAGGGAAAGTGGATGGAGAAAGAGGACATCATGTTAAATTAAATAAGCCAGGCCCAGAAAAACTAGCACCCCATGTTCTCTCTCCTATGTCGAAACTAAAAAATAAGAAGAAGAAAAAAAACTTGACCCGAAACTAGAAGAGTGACTGGTAGAAACTGGAACGTGGACCTGGGGTGAGAGAGGAGAGGATGGAAGAAGGGTGGATAGATCTAATCCATGCAGGCTGCATGCATGTGTGGGAATATCACAGTGAATCCCACTAAAGTACACAATATGCACAAATAAAAGCAAGATATACAAAGGAAGAGAGAAATCTGATTTCTTTATACTAATAGGTTAACTTTTGTTGCCAACACTGAAAAGGTCATTAGCACAAAGGAAATGTACAAGCCCCTCTCCTTCTTGAATTGAATTCGCATATCATTAAAAAAAAAAAAAAAAAGAAAGAAATCCTACTATATTTTAGAAAGGGACTATATCATGAATAAAACTGGTTTATGCAATATAGGGAAACACAGAGTCCCAGAAAAAGAAAGAAATGATAATCAAATAACTGCATACAGTTAATAAAATGCAATCCTCATTCCTTTTGCACAAAATCCAGAGAAACAACTCTTACCATGGAGTAAGAAAGATTAGTTTTAATACTACCAAGAGTGTTTCAGAACTCCAAAGCAGGCACAACCCACCATGATGTAATGCTGAGGGCGAGAACCAGATGAGGACGCTCACCACCACGCCTACTAGACACCACACTGACAGCCTCACCAACAGCAAGTGTCAGGGAACTGAGGTAAAAGGAAGATGGTATTGGAGAGGAAGTAAAACACAGCATTTGTTCAGATGATATTGTTGCATGAACATAAAATCCAAATAAATCAAGGAATTAGTCATTTATTTCGGTGGGAACTGACTCTCAATTTAGTAGATGCAAACTGTTTATTTCTATTACTAGTCTTCTTGTTCTCAAAAAACAAAATCTAAAAGATAACAAAACATTTAAACTTGTGAAATATATAGAAATAATTTTAATGAAAACCTTTGAAAGAATTGAGAAAAATGAAAGAAGATGGAAGTAATTCGACAAATAAGTCCCATTCCTGGCTGGAAAGTCACAGTGCTAGGAAGGTATGGGGGCTGTCAGGACTGGTCTGCTGGTGCCATGCAGTCCTCTCATGATCCCACATGTTCTGGAGTGGACACTGCAGCTTTTGGGTTGGGAGAACTTACTCCTCATGAAATGGAGTTCTGTCATCTCTAAATGCTTGTGACTTGGCAATTTCTTTGCTTGTGATGGTTTAATAAACTTACCCAGACCATAGGGTTTAGAGGTACAATTTAGCAAGACAGGCAGGTGTTTTGTGTCCTCCCAAAGTCCATATGCTGAAACTTAGCCCTTAAGGTGATGGTATGAAGACATAGAGCTTTTGGTGGTGATAGGATCATGAGGTCTCCACTTTCCTTAATAAGATTACTACTATCATAAACAAGGCTTAGGGAGTTGGTACTGACAGCCAGGTGGGAACACAGCAATAGCCACCTTCCCTGGAGCAGAGAGAGCCTTTGCCAGACCATGCATATGACAACTCTTCTAGCCTGAACTCCCTGGGTTCCAGAACTGAGAATGGTAAATGTATGCTTTATGAACCATGAGCTCAAAGTTATTTCATTACTACATCTTGAACCTACTAAGACTGTAGGTATTTTGGCTATGTTGTTAAATAAGAAAGACGGTCTCATGAATATGTAAGGAACGTGAAAAGAAGAAACACTAGCTGTTTTCTTAATCATAAAGAATGTAGGGAGTGTTGACTGGCAATCATTCCTTACACAGCATTTTCTAATTCACTATCTAGAGCTACAAGGGAAGGCACTTTGGTTAAACTTGTTCCATGTCCTACTTTGAGGGGGCCTAGGAGTAAGAGAATTCTTCACCTAGGACTGATGACATTTCTGCATTTCTCACCAGACATGGACCAGTGTGTGAAGTGTCCAGATCATCAGTATGCCAACACTGAGGGAACCACCTGTCTCCAAAAGGCTGTGACATTTCTGGCCTATGAAGAGCCCCTGGGGATTATTCTGGTCTGCACAGCGCTCTGCTTCTCTGCACTCACAGCTGCTGTCCTTGGGGTCTTTGTGAAGCACAGGGACACTCCCGTAGTCAAGGCCAACAACAGGACCCTCAGCTACATCCTGCTCGTCTCCCTCACCTTCTGTTTTCTCTGCTCCTTGCTCTTCATTGGCCGTCCCAACACAGCCACCTGTATCCTCCAGCAGACCACGTTTGGACTGGTGTTCACTGTGGCAGTTTCCACTGTCTTGGCCAAAACTATTACTGTGGTTGTGGCCTTCAAGGTCACTGCTCCAGGGAGAAGGATGAGGCAGTGGCTGGTGTCAGGGGCACCTAACTTCATCATTCCCAGCTTCTCCTTCATCCAACTGACACTCTGTGGAGTCTGGCTGGGAACCTCTCCTCCCTTTGTGGACACAGACCCGCACTCTGAACGTGGCCACATCATCATCATGTGCAACAAGGGATCAGTCACTGCCTTCTACTGTGCCCTGGGGTACCTGGGCTCCCTGGCCCTGGGGACCTTCACGGTGGCCTTCCTGGCCAGGAACCTGCCTGACACCTTCAATGAAGCCAAGTTCCTGACCTTCAGCATGCTGGTGTTCTGCAGTGTCTGGCTCACCTTCCTCCCTGTGTACCACAGCACCCAGGGCAAGGTCGTGGTGGCCGTGGAGGTCTTCTCCATCCTGGCCTCCAGTGCAGGGCTCCTAGGCTGCATCTTTGCCCCCAAGTGCTACATAATTTTCAAGAGACCAGATGAGAACTGTTTGAAAAAAGTCAGGGATTAAATACAATCCAGGGGGATTGGCATTCAGAAAATGCCTTCATATACATCTACTATCATTCATGGTTCTGAACAAGCATGGAGAAAACTACCTTAACTTTGCTTTCCAATACTATGAAGTAACTGCAGCCACTTAACCTCTTTATCAACAAGCTTGATCTCCATTTTGAAAGGACTAATGCATAAAACTAACCATAACCAGCTATCTGAGCTCAGAGATGCAAATGCTATCTCAATGCAATGGCTATCTCTAAATGTTTACATAGAATTAATTTCTGCCTTGTATGTGCTAACTGGCTGACACTATAAGATTCATAGTTAGATAAAATGTCTAATTTTAAATGATGATTGTTGCCTTCTCATATCCTTGGTGTTTTATATACATTAATGTGATCTTTATAATATACTTGGTATTATTCTGCATGCATAATCAGTCATGCTAAATTAGTTTGTATGTGTAGAATACAGTGTCCAAAAAATTCTTAACAAAATATCATTGTCAAACCATTTTGAAATGCTGTCTTGGTCACACACTAAGTTCAAATACAAATGGACATGGTTCTAAGAATAGTGCTCTTCTATTGAGTTACTGATTCATGTTATTGACTTTGCTTTGAACTTGATTGTGACAATAGCAGACTGGGGACTAGTATTTTCAGTGAACAGATTTATCTACTGAGATAATGGTGTAACAACAATTAACTCCTTTAAAATCTACAAATCAATGACATCTGGCACATTTACAAAGTGGTACAACCACCCTATGTAGTCCCAAAACATTTATTAAAATAAAGCCAAGCTCCTTGTGCATTGAGCACTGATTGCCAAGACGTCCTTTCCCCTGCTTGTGCAACTGCCAGTCAGCTTTCTGGCTCTGTGGATTTAACTATTCTGCATATTTGGCATAAATAAATTCATATAGCTTATTGTTTGTGACTTTTTAAATTCAGCATAATTGCCCAAAGTTTATGCATATTGGAGCAGGTATTCTTCATCTTTTCGTCCTCTTCCTCCTTCTCTTCAGTGCTGGGGGATTGCACCCAGGGCCTGGGGCATGGTAGGCAAAAGACTTACCACTGAGCTACACTTCAAACCCCTCTTTTGGCCTTTTCATGTCCTAGAATTTTAATTGCTTAGTATTTCAACTTCTAAATGACATTACAATGGGAGGCCTGCCCAAGTAATAAAAAAATAAAATTTATTGGAAAGGGAGAAATAAAACTTGTTGATTCTCATTGAAAAAATAAACACAGAGCCAGGCACAGTGGCATGTGCCTATAATCCCAGCACTTTGGGAGGCTGAGGCAGGAGGATGGCGAGTTCAAAGCCAGCCTCAGCAACGGCGAGGCACTAAGCAACTCAGAGAGACCCTGTCTCTACAGAAAACACAAAATAGGGCTGGGGATATGGCTCAGTGGTCGAGTGTCCCTGAGTTCAATCCCTGGTACCAAAAAAAAATAAAAAAGAATAAACACAGGTCACAGCTTATAGAGATTGAATTTAGTGAGGTATATATGTTTTTGGCATTATGTAAGGAAAGGAAAATGTTCTCATGTATATGCCGGATATATATGGACTAGAAATGATAGCTTTGGTTACATAATCCTATGAAAGGTGGGCAGTATTCATTGGAAATCGTTCCTTCTGTGATTCTTTTATGTTCTGTCTCTAGCAAGAAAGAAGGACAGTTTGGCTCCACTTGCCTGCTTCTCCACTGAAGAGATCTGAGATGAGAGAAGTGCATGACTTGGATTGAGGGCACCTCACCATCTTGTCAGATGTGGTGTGAACATCATCAGGGTGCTAGTGCCAAGACAGCACTGCTTCCAAAGGAACCGTGAGCTCTCGGACTTACGAAGACCACGTCAGGTACCTCTGGCCCAGGTGGCTCTCTGCACTCAGCCTCTGCACTTCAGGAAGTGTTCCCGAGAAGCACAGAGACACTTCCATTGTCCAGGCTGATAAGCAGGATCTCAGCTGCACCCTGCCCCTCTCCGCCTCTTCTGTTTTTGCTGTTTCTTACTCTTAGCTGGGCACCCCAACACAACCACCTACAACCACTGTCATACTACATTAGGAGTTTGTGCTCTCTGTGGCTGTTCCCACTGGACAAAATGAATACCATGATTCTAGCCTTCAAGGTCACTGCTCCAGGGAAAAGGATGAATGAGTTTCTGCTCTCAGAAGCACCTACCTCCTTGTCTATCATTTGATCCCTGATCGGTCTCTGTGCAATCTGGCTGAGAACCTATTCCCCGTCTGTGGACACAAACACAGACTCTGACCATGGCCACATCATCATCATGTGCAACAAGGTCTCACTCACTGTCTTCTACTGTGCCCTGGGATACCTGGGTTCTCTGGCCCTGGGAACCTTCATGCTGGCCTTCCTGGCCAGGAACCTGCCTGACACCTTCAATGAAGCCAAGTTCCGGACCTTCAGCATGCTGGTGTTCTGCAGTGCCTGGCTCACCTTCCTCCCTATGTACCACAGCACCCAGGGCAAGGTCATGGTGGCCGTGGAGGTCTTCTCCATCCTGGCCCCAGCTCAGGGCTCCTGAGCTGCATCTTTGCCCCCAAATACAAAATTGAGCTTTTTTGTTAAGTACAAAAGTGAGCTCTCTACATGGATCAAGAGATAACAGTTATGGAGAACACTACACCTTCTTAAGTGTGAACTCTGGCATTGCTTAAACTGCTGGTCTGAAAATACAGCTACAAAATTCCGGCCGTCAGCTGTTCTACTGCAATGTGAGATGTACTTCCTTGATTTTACTTCTGTCTCTTACAATATTAGAATCACTACAACATGCAGCCTCAGTGTTGCAACCTTGAGGCTTATTTTGGACTTTTTAATGTTCTCCTGTTGTATCTGCGACTCATCCTCCTCTTCGGTGCTCAGAGCATCCACAATTACACTGCCGTTCCCTGGCCTCCTCACTTTCTTCTCTTCATAAGTCACACAGACAAGCTTAAAGACTCTCCTTTCATCCGGCTTTGGTTATCCAATGATCTGAGATCACTTGTGGAAAATTCCTTCATTTTCCCACCTCCTGGAAATGTCGTTTTTTTGTACATCTTTGTTTCATAAAAATTTCATATGGACTCTGAAATTTGAATTTCATATAATATTGCTGTTATGAAAGGTTACTCTTATTTTGATCTTTTTCAATTGTATAAAGATGTGCAGCTTGATGTTCTGCTAAATTTATCTTGATACATGCAGTCTTTGTAAGTGGTTAATACACTTTTTAATACCCTAAATTCCCAAACATATTTCACTCTCTTTATGAAACCACTGATACTGTTCACTGAGTTTTTCTTCTGTAAGAAAATCTATGCTTTGAATATGCTGAATATAACATATATTATTAGGAGGTAGCATATTTCTCTTCTCATTTATTCCATTTGCAATATTACATAGATTATTTTTCCAAATTTGACTTTCATGTATCCTTTGGGACTTTAGATATGGCTTGTCATATGCTACAATAAATATTCTTGAATTGGGGTTGTCAATGTCTTGAATTTATAGATTCCTTTGGGGTAGAACTGATAGATGTGTAATAATGAACTTTGATTATCTTATTTATCTTTTTACTTATTCTTAGTCTACCAATGTTTTAAAACGTGATAGATATATGCTCTTGTATGTATATATGTGTGTGTATATTCATATATAATTCACATATGTGAGTATATATAACTTCATAGATATAATTTTCATATTTTAATATGTAGGCCTTTTATTGAACTGATACTAGGTAAGAAAAATTCACTTCTCTGCAAAATACATATCTCTTCAAATATGTAATTTATGTTATATAAGGAAAGGATTATTTCTTGTGCCATACCTGACCTCTTTGTTCTTTTGTTTTAACTTTTCTTCATATTTTTATTGGTACATTACAATTCTACATAATGGAGAGATTCATTGTCACAGATCTTTAAACATTTTTTAATTTCATTTTTTATTTGTTCTTATTAGTTATACATCACACTAGAATGTATTTTGACATATTATGCATATATGGAATATAACTTCTTATTCTTCTATTTCTATGGGTGATTTTTTTCTTGGACTTTGAATTAAGATGATATTACAGCAACTTGATCTCTTTTTCATTCTTTATCTCATGTCTATTTATATTGATAGTATGATTCTTGATTATACTAGTGACCACAATTTTCCTTATATTCCTTATGTTTTTGGTGGAAGGTTGTTAATGTGTTTATCATCAAATTTAGCATATGTACCCTTGGAGAATAATCTTTTATCAAGCTAGTACATTTTTGAAATTTCTAAATGGTCCCAATTTTATTCAAGCTTTTGTGTATTTCTTGACCTCTATTGAAAAGATTTTTTTCTCAATACTCAATTTAATGAATTTCATTAATAATTTTGAATATTTATTGCTGGTGACAACCTTAATGCAATCATGTGAACATAATGCATTATTTCTCCCACTCTTAAATATCAGTGAAACTCATCTTATATACCCTTCATTCATTTTCCTTTATCATTATGTAGCAAAGAAAAGTGGTTTGAATGACTTCTTGACTGATATTTTTACTTTTTTAAAAATTTTAACTAACAAATAAAATGGAAAGTATTATGTAAAACCTGGTTTTGTAAGTACATATACTATGACTAACGGTCACCTCGAGATAATCTACACATGTGTGAATTCACATAGCTAGCCTTGTGCTGTGAAAACTCTTAAAATCCACTCTCTTGGTATTTTTTCATGATACAATATATTCATGAGATGAATTATACTTACTGATTTATGTACTTTCAACCAACCCTCCTCCATCCCTGGAATTAAATCAACTTGATCACAATGTGCCATCTTCTTAGATTAAAACCTAGAGAGGAAAAAAGATGGGATTTCATGAAAACAGAATGGAGAATAGTAGAGTCCTGGAAGGGACCAGCGGAAAGGAGGAGAGGAAGGAAGAGGGAGGTCCTGGGGAGTGAAATTGACCAAATTACACTGCTATATTATGTACATGTATGAATATGTAACAACCCATCCCACAGTTACATGGAAATATAAGGCACAAATAAGAGAACTTCAACACCAGCAATAACCATACACAGCTGTGAACAAGAGTCAGCATTAAAATAATCAGCAGTCTCCAGTGCACAATCTGAATGATGAGGCGGAATCTATGTAAACTAAATAGTTGGAAAAGATGATAAAAATGCAGCTCATTCAGAGAGAACTAACCCTAACCCTAACAAAGATGAAAAGAAGGTTTCAAATATTCAAAATGCAAACAGTGAGGAATAGGAGTGATGGAGCAAGCAAAGGCTTTAAAGGAGAAGAAAAATGAAAAGAAACAAAGTAGCAAATAAAGAGAAAGTTGTCTGGCTGTTCACTTGCTTGATTTTTTTCTCAATTTTTCTTTTGTTTCTATTGTTCTTCTTTCTCTCCTTCCTTCTCCCTCTAATGGCTAAATTATCTTGTTCTCTCTCCCCTCAGAATTTGGCTATTTAGAGGGAGAAGAAAGGAAAGAAAGAGTAACAAAAGAAACAAAACCATAAACAAAATAAAAACCAAACCACGAAAACAGAAAACCTTCGCCTTCAAAGGACAACACAAATAATGAAAAGATAATAAAAAGAATGATAATAAAAATGAAAAAAGAAAAACATACAGATTTATATCTTTGAAGAGATCAGCCAATGAAAGTAGACCCCAAACAATCTTGATGAAAAGTGAAAGAATCATCTCCCCCAAGGTGGTCTAAACTGCCCTTCTTTCCATTACTTCTTGAGCGCTGTACCCCATGGAGAGCGAGCGAGGGCTGGGGTTGTTGAACCTTCCTCTTTCTGAGTTGCTCACCAGGCTTCCAGCAGAAGTAGCCTGAAACCAGAGCTGGCTGAAGTGGCTCTCAGTGCCTTCTCAACAGCATGAGGTAGGCTGGAACGGGAAGGAATGCAATTGGAGTTTTGTCTGCACAGACCAGATGGATGCAGCCTGGGGACCGACTAATGCAGAGCTCTGTGTGCAAAATTCCAGTGGCCTGGGATCAATTCTGATAGGAACAGTGGAACTTCCTTGGTGATCTCTGCTCTGGAGAGATTAGATCAACACACTCTTAGGGCTGGGAGATGCTCAACTCCGCTGTGGTGCTGGATCTCCAAGGCACCCTAAGGGTTCTACTTATAGGGTGGGAGAATCAACCCTTGGCAGGTCTTGCAGATTCCACTGCTCTTAAATATGAGCTTCCCAAGCTCAGCCCCGAGTGTGATCATGCCTGCCTGTTCCATTTCCAGACCCTCTTCAGCTAGCCCAATGAACCACCAGACTCAAAGGGAAAGCAGGTTGCACTCCCCCCTGTATCTCTGACCTGAAGGCCCCAACGTACCATTTTCTCTGTGCCTGTTTCTATCACACTCTAGCAGGTACACACTAGGCCACACAGAAGGTGCTTGCGAGTACAATCTATTAATATTGGCTACAGTCCCCTGGGTTCCCATGGCATCAAGCTGCGGTGTGTCCTTCTCAAGATGGCACCTGCCTCAGCTCTGCACTTACACATTGAGAAACAGAGAGCACATTTCAAATACCAGATCATTGTGCAGCCCCGGATTTGGCTGAGTTCAAGCAGGTTTTCTGTGATGCCATGTGCTGTGTTTTCCCACCACGTTTGTCTGTTACTCACTTGCCTCTGGTAAACTGCCACTGCCACCACTGACTTGGCTCCATTGTTCTCTTTCTTGTCCTCTGTTCAAAGAACAGAGGTCTCTATGACTCTCTGACAGTTCACTATTGAATTTCAATGAATTCTCCTTCTCACCCACCTCACTGAGAAACAGTATTCCTGCTGCTTGATACCCAAGCCATGGAACAACTGGAAAGCACACCCCTCCTCTAACCAACCTTCTCTGATTGTGAGCAACATGCTCACTTATCCAAGCCCCAAAAGTGGACAAAGAGATGCAAGGAACAGCAAAAAGCAAGACTTGATTTAACGATGATCTTGCAAGATCAGGTGTCAGGTGGTCAGGGACCCACAAATTGGGTACAGCCAGTGTTTTATCCCCTCGAGTGCAAGACCCCTCCACCAGTTCCCAATTGGCTGCCTACAGTGAGGTGTACACTCTTCCCAAATGTCACCTAGGTTTTACTGTGTCCTATTGGGTTATTTAAAGAAATATGCTGTTAGTTGTCCCCATCTCCCTTTGTTTTCTTATGTTGGGACAGTCCCCTGGGATTGAGTGTCTTTTGGCTGCAGTTTAGCCTCTCTCTTCTCACCTCCTGTCAGTCAAGGGGCTGTGAGCAGTTACACTCCAGTGTTACTGCGGGAAACCGTCCATTCTGCTCTCCCTTTCATCTGCCCTTCTTATATCCTAAGTCATTTTACATTTAAAGCTAAATACTATATTCTGAAAATGGACCACTGGACTTTGTATTTCTCACATGACCTCACTGTGCTTTGTAAGAAACACAAATTTGGCATTTTGATCCAGGCAATGTGCTGATCTCTCCTTATTTGGGGTATATTGCTAGACAGTTATTGTGTTCCTTTGGAGGTGTCAGGTTATGGTTTGGGTTTCTGTATTTATATCTGAGCATCTGATGGATCATTTGCCTCTACTAATTTTTTTTAAATTTGAACTCAGGAGCACTTTACAATGAGCCACAACCGAAGTCCTTTTTTTTTTTGTATTTTATTTACAGTGAGACAGGCTCTCACTGAATTGCTTAGGGCCTTGCTAAGTTGCTGAGGCTGACTTTGAACTCACCATCCTCCTGCCTCAGCCTCTTGAGCCACTGGGATGACAGGCATGCACTACCGCGCCCACCGACCTCTACTAATTGTCACAATGGTTGTTGTAGTGACAGATCTCCCCGGGAATTGGGGCATGGGTTTGGTTCTGAGTGGGGATGGTCCTGTACTCACTGTGCAGCTCCCCCAACTCTAGTCGACACCAGCAATACCCGTGCTGCCCTCCTGGCCTCCTGTCTAGGTGTTTGTGAGATTGTGCCGCCAGCTGAGATGTAGCTTTCTTAGGTGTGGCAGATACTATTTTGTGGTCTTTACTGGTGTGTTATAATTACACATCATAGTGGGGTTCACTGTGACCTGCACAAGCATGCGTGTCACATCATTTGATAATCTTAGTCCCCACCGCCTTCTCTCCCCTCCCCTCCTCCACTCCCTGTCATCTCCTTCCTCTACCTTGCATGGGTCAGCTTTGCATTGCTGGGACCAGAATACCTGAGGAGAACAGCTGATCGGAAAAGAAGTTCCTTTGGCTCATGGTTTCCGAGGTTCTGTTCATGGTGGGTGAATCCACGGCTCTGGGCTTGAGCTGAAGCAAAGCATCATGGAGGAAGTTGATGGCAAAGGAATGATGACCAGCTCCTGGAGGCCAGGAAGCAGAGTGGGGGAGAGGCCTGAGGGAACACAGACCCTTCCACAGTACTCCCCACTGACCCACCTCCCAGCCATGCCCCGCCTGCCTACGGTTACGATGCAGTTAGTCCATTCAAACCAGGGTGGGCTAACCAGGCTCCAGCCCTCATAATCCAAGCACGGAACCTCTGGATATTCCTGCACTAACACAAGGGATTTGGGGCCTGCCTCCTATCCAAACCTCCACATTCTGCCAGCCAGGGTCAAAAACTCCACCACCCCACGTGAAGGAGGAGTCTAATACTTGGTTGGCAAAGAGTGTAGAAAGTGGTCCCCAGATCTCAAGGCAAACAGCAAACTGTAGTAAATTTGGAGACAATGCTCTTCCCTTTGTGAGGACCCACTCTCTCCCTCAAGAGTGCTCTCCTGTACGGCTTTGGTGTCTGACTTTAAATGTTCCCTTGTTGGACCCCAAGAGCCGAGTTTGCAGCCTCAGCCCCAACTCCCCTGCGACATCCTCTCTTTGTCCCGTTTGTTGCAGCCCCTTGGTGTCTCCAGCCTGGGTTTTCACAGCCAGCAGCCGTGCACAGAAGGCAGCCCACAGTATTGGCATCTCAATAACAGTGACCTGCATTCTAGCCTCCGCTTGGCCACTGCAGTGTCATGCACTGACCACTCAGGGGCAGCTCACTTGGAATCCAACCCTGCGATACTTCACCTGGCCTTCCAGGCCTTCCTTTGAAATTTTGGCGGAAGCCAGATGACCCCTTAACACAAGCAGGGAGTGAGAAGATTCTCCTGGATGCTTCCTGGGGCTTCTTGAGGCAAAAGCAGAGTGTGGTGTCCAAATGCTGCTCAGATGTGTGAGCAGGGCCACGCGGTGGTACTCCAGGAGGGCTGGAGGGTAGCAGACACCTTTCTGAGCCATGAGTGCATGAATGGGGTAGTGGGGTTCCTTTCTGTGTCCATCGCATGCTGAGCCCCTCAGGGTGGTTCACTTGTACGTTTTTCAGGGCCCCCGAGGGTGGAAGGACCCTGTTTCAGGTAGTGGTGCCCAGCTGCTCTGCAAGGCTACAGGGGAGAGGCTAGGTGCCTGAGCCACTGGGCCCTGGACACATGGCTGCTTCCTAGACCAGGGGTGGGATGTTCCAAGGTGGCACAGCAGTGCAGGAGCCTCAGCATCAGAGGGTCCAAGGTGGACTGGACCCTTTTCCTTGGGAATGCTGTAGTGTGGAGACCACAGCAGCCCCCAAACTTGGCCCAGGTCCTGTGAAGCCTACATGAAAATGGAAACAAAATATAATAAAAATACTCAACATCAATAACCGTCAATGAAATACATACTCAAACAACCTCCTGTGTCTGAGGTGGATCTTATCAAAACATAAAGATGAGAACTGTTGGTTCGTATACAAAGATAAGCGAACCCTCGTGAACCGCTGAGTGGAATAGCAGTTAGCGCATGCTTCGTGTTGCTCAGAAGCTAGAAATACAACTCCACCTACCCCGGCAACCCCTCTGTGGGTATGTAGCAAGGACAGGACAGCAGTGTGGGCAGGACACATGTGCAGTCCCACGTTCACGGCAGCAGCATCTCTGTATCCAAGACAAGGAACCAACCTCAGCCTGTCGACAGAGGCCTGCACACTGAGCGTGTGGCACACACAACTAGGATACTCCTAAGCCTTTGGAAAGAAGGAAATCCTGACATATGTTGACAATGTGGACTAACATGGAGGACATTCAGTGAAACAGGCAGAGAAGGACAACGACTACCTGACCTCAAGGATATGTGGAGAATTGAAAAGTCAGACTTACAAAAACCAGAAGGAGATGCTTACCTGGGTCAGCAGGGTGGGGGGCGGGCAATGAGGTGATGTTTACCAGAAACCAAACTTTCTGTTAGGGCAGCAGGTCGAGATCTTTCATCATGTCCACCACAGGTAATGGTGGTACACAATATACTTGGAAAGTGCAGAGAGTACTTAAATGTTAAGTACTTACATATAAAAAAAATAGTGTTTGAGCTAATTCTCATGTTAGGTAGCCTCATAGCCACCCAAAATACAAATGTACTTCAACACATACTGATGTAAAACATGCGATTTACAATTGTTAATAAAACATGTAAAATAAAAATAAGAAAAAGCTATCAGAAATAGATTCCATGATTATTAATGGCAGGGGGGAAAGGGACGTCACAAGAGATACTGCCGTGTGTAGAGCAGGGCTTGGAAGCTGTGTCACATGACACCAGGCAACAATGAGATTTGTGCAGAAATTCTCCAGGGGCAGAGCTCAGAACACCAGCCTCAGGGGTAACTAGTTTCAGCTCTGTGAAGAGGTCCAGGTGAGCTTCCCATCTTGTCCTTAGTGTAGCCTACGCCCTGTCCATCATGAAGCCCATTTATTCCAGGAGGACACTGACACTTTAGAGTGCTATTAGACGTGGTGGTCCAGGCCTGCTGTGAGTTGCTCAGGAAGTCTTCACTGACTGACCTCAGCCCTTCACCTTCTTGCTAAAGCATCCTGGGCAATTCCACTGCTGGGTGTTTGGTTGATTCCAGCACCAGCTCATTCAAACTTGCCGAATTCCTCAGATCAGACTTCTAACACAACCACCCCTGGCCCCTGAGATCACAGGGTTACAGGGCCTGCTTCTCAGGATGGGGTGGTCCCCAGTGCATTGTTGGAACATGATGAAAGCATGGGCCCCACAGGAGGAGTCTCAAACATGTTCTTCAAAAGTATTTTCCACCAAGTTGTTGGGTGACAGGTGCAGAGCCTCAGGACACTGATCCCTAGAGCTCCTGGAGGGACTGAAGGGAAGCAGAGAAAAGACAGGGACACCAGAGGTGCCCTGACCACAGGACACTAAGGGTGAGGTCTCAGCACCGACTCTGCCTTAATAATCCTCCTTTGGTCCTGGATGTGCCCAGGTCTGGCCAGCTGCTCCTGCATGTGCTTTCCCAGCTGCAGGGCATGCAGTGAGTGGGGATTCTCCCTGCCCTCCTCAGGGACTGACCCTCCCTGCAGAGCTGAGACTGTAGACATGATCCAGCTCCAGCCTCTCACCTCACACTGTGCACAGGGCTTTGTCTCTGTTTGGGCACAGCCTGGCATGCTCTTCTTTCTGAGTCTCCTCTTCCTCCTCCCAAAGCCTGTACACACTTCATGGGTGGAAACTGAGAATTGTTTACTAGATTTGAGGCAGACTCTCTAAAGGGATGGAGACCTGGTCCTCGATGCAGGCTTATCCTGGATATCCTTTTTACTCCAACCAAAGACTCATGTGACAGCTACCAAGTGAGTTCTAGACTGTGAGTACGGGTTGATTGTGGTTATGGCCTTGTATGAGTGAACGTTCTTGTTTGTGTGTGTTTAATTCCCCTCATGAATTATGATAAGTAGGCAGAGCTATGGCAGAAATGCAGAACAATGAACTCTAAGGTATTCTCGTTCCTTGTCTTTCCACAGCCTTCCATTTCCCGTCCTTTTGCTCTATTACTCTATTAAAGACATAGGACAGAATTCAGTATCTTTGTTTCCACTCCATCAGCCTGATCTCCATGCTCATGCACTGGACCCGAGATCGAATGCCACCCTTGGGAACTGAGCCCCTCCTACTGCCAGCACCCAAGGAGGGGGCACACAGGTGTCCTGCACACTGAGCTCTGGCCTGAGGGTAAGGTCAAGGGACTGCTCTGGCTGCCCACTCTTGATAAATGGATATGAAAATGGGAAAAAAAGAAAGAAGCCACAGCTATAAGAGCCACCAGCCAAGATAGACCATGTCTACAGAAGTTGAGGCATTTAGTCTCCTGATCCTGAAAGTCAAAAGAGAAGATGACCAATCAGAAAGGGGAAATGTGTTCTCTTTGATCCTTACTGTTCAATTATCCAGGAATACCATGAAAATGTCAACAAACCTAAGCTTTCTTAAACTCTTTGTCATGTGTTTCTAATATCTCAGTTGCATTTTTTTACAGTAGCCAAGAAAGTTAATTACATTGTATTTTAACTAGCAGGCACAGCAATTTTTTGGAACGTAGTAACATCTTACAAGTGTGGAACCAGAAAACTTAACATGGCTGCACAATATTACACTATATCACGTAGTTAGTATTGCTATCTATAACTATAATCACATGAAAGCCTTGAAAACTCTGCCTGGAATAATGAGAACAGATTTTTATTTTTCTATACCTCTTTACACTTTATTTTATTGGTTCTTTTTGGTTATATATGAAAATAGAATCCATTTTGATAAAATTATATAAGCATAGACTTTATCTTATTCTGATTGGGGTCCTGTTGTGCAGGAGCTCTGACCCAGAAAGCAGATTCAGGGTTCAGCAGTTGGAAGAAGATGGGAGGCACAGTGGGATCACTGGTCATCCTTTATTCACAGGTGGCCATCATAGCCATCACCCAACCCCCAGCCTCAGCCTCAGCCCCCAACCAGTTCCATTTTGGCCCCTCCCTTGCCCATTTCTTTAGGCCCTTTTTTTAAAAGTAACTTTATTCTATATATTCATGTTTTATGTGGTACTGATTGAGCCCAGAGCCTCACACCTGCTAGGCAGGTGTTCTACCACTGATCCACAACCCCAGCACTTCTTAGGCCATTTTTATATGCTGGCCAAAGAAAGAAGTCTCACTGCCCACAGGTTACACGGAGGGAGCATGCTCACAAGTGAATGTTTATGACCTTGAGTCTATATGCTGACTCACAGTGTTCTTGGCCTTAAGTAACCATGACATATCCATTCCCAGCCCTCACGGCACACTGTAAACCAAATGTGCACTGCCAGGAGTCCCTGCAAGGGAGCCTAACTACAGTGATGTTGAAGTCTGCCCCAACAGAACCTATTCTTATGGGTGTGCTTGTTGGTGGGGTTCACTTAGATAATTTCATATGTGTATACAGGAAAATTATGTTAGGTTATTCTACTGTCTTTCCAATTCCTATCCTCCTTCCCTTCCTGTTGTTCTCCTTTGTCTAATATTCTGAACTACTCTTCTTCCCTCCCCCATTTCTTGTGGTTTAGCTTCCATATATCAGTGAAAGTATTCAACCTTTGGATTTTGGGGGATTGGCTTCTTTCACTCAGCGTGATATTTTCCAGATCCATTCATTTACTGGCAAATGTCATAAAGTCTTTCTTCTTTATGGCTGAGTAATATTACATTGTGTATATACACCACATTTTCTTTATCCATTCATTTGTTGAAGGACACCTAGATTGGGTCCATAGCTTGGCTATCGTGAATTGTGCTGCTATAAACGTTAATGTGGCTGTGTCACTCTTGTATGCTGTTTGAAAATCTTTTGGATATATATCGAGGAATGTGATGACTGGGTCATGTGATGGTTCTTTTCCTAGTTTTCTGAGGAATCACCACAAGGTTTTCCAGGGTGGTTGGACCAATTTTCAATCCCACTAGCAATGTATGTGCTTTCTGTTTTCCCCACATCCTCACCAATGTTTCTTGTTATTTGTATTCTTGAAATGGATTCTCATTGTAGTTTTAATCTGCATTTCTCTAATTGCTAGAGATGTTGAACATTTTATTAATCATTCAGTTCAGTTCTTTTGCCCATTTAATGATTGGGTTATTTGTTTGTTTTTATTGTTTTAATTAGGTGTTAAGGTTTTTGATTCATTTGTATATCCTGGAAATCAATGCCCTATCTGAGATGCAAATAGCCAAGATTTTGTCCCATTCTAAACGTTCTCTAATCATGCTCTTGAATTTTCCTTTTGCTGTGAAGAAGCTTTTTAGTTTAATGCCATCCCATCTATTGATTTTTTATTTTATTTCTTGTACTTTAGGAATCTTGTTCAGGAAGTCATTTCCTGAACCAATATGTTGAGTGTTGGACCTAGCTTTTCTTCCATTGGGTGCAGGATTTCTGGTCTAATTCCTAAGTCTTTGATCCAATTTGAGATGATTTTTGTGGAGAGTGAAGTAGGGGTTAAATTTCATTCTGGTATGTATGGATTTCCAGTTTTCTGAGCACCATTTCATGAAGAAGTTATCTTTTCTCCAATGTTTGTTTTTGATGCCTTTGTCTAATATGAGGTAACTGTATTTATGTGGGTTTGTCTCCGTGTTGTCTATTCTGTTCCACTGGTCTTCTTGCCTATTTTGGTGCCAATACCATTCTGGTTTTGTTATTATAGTTCTGTAGTATAATTGAAAATCTGGTATTGTGGTGCTTCCAGCTTGGTATTTCTTGCTAAGTATTGCTTTGGCTATTCTAGGCCTCATTTTTCCAAATGAATTTCATGACTAGTTTTTCTATTTCTGTGAAGAAAGTCATTAGAATTTTGATGGGAATTTCATTGAATCTAGATCGCACTTTTTGTGGTATGGCCATTCTGACAATACTAATTCTACCCATTGTCCCATTCTAAAGGGATCCGAGAATATGGGAGGACTTTATATCTTCTAAGGTCTTCCTCATTTCTTTCTTTATTGTTCTGTAATTTTTATTGTAGAGATGCTTCACCTCTTTTGTTAGACTGATTCCTAAGTATTTTATTCGTGTGGAGGCTATTGTGAATGGGATGGTTTTCCTAATTACTCTTTGACCTGATTCATCATTGGTGTACAAGAATGAAATTGATTATGGGTGTTAATTTTGTGTCTTGCTACTTTGCTGAATTCATTTATGAGTTCTAGAAGTTTACTGGAGTTTTTCTAAACATAGAGCCCTATTCTCAAACAGAGATAGTTTGAGCTCTTATTTCTCAATTTGTATCAATTTAATTTCTTTATTTTGCCTAACTGGTCTGCCCAGAGTTTCAAGAACTATGTTGAACAGAAGTGCTCAAAGTGAGCAACCTTGTCTTGTTCCTGTGTTTCGAAGGAATGTTTTTAGTTTTCCTCCATTTTGAATGATGTTGCCCTTGGATTTGTGAAACATATGTTGAGGTATGTTTCTCCTATCCCTACTTCTTCCCATGTTTTAAGCATGAATGGATGATGTATTTTGTCAAATGCTTTTCTGCAACTATTGAGGTAACCATGTGAGTTTTGTCTTCAAGTCTATTGCTGTGGTGTATTACATTTTTGATTTTCATATGGTGAACAAAACTTGCAACCCTGGGAGGAATTCCACATGATCATGGTGCATACTCTGTTTAATGTATTTTGTATGCAATTTGCCAGTATTTTATTAAGAATTTCTGCACCTATCTTCATCAATGATGTTGGTCTGAAGTTTTCTTGATGTGTCTTTGTCTCATTTTGGCATCAGAGTGGTACTAGCTTCATAGAATGACTTGGAAGAGTTCCATCCTTTTCTATTTTATGAAATTATTTCAAGAGAATTGGGGATATTTCTTCTTTAAAGGCCTTGTGAAACTCACCTGAGAATTCATCCAGTTGTGGAATTTCGGTTTTTGATGGCTTCTTCAATTTTATTACTAGAATCTCTGTGCTTAAATTTTCTATATCCTCCTGGTTCAATTTTGGTTAAATACAAAGTGAGAAAAGCCTGGGTATGGCTGGTGATGCAGGAAAGAAAATTACCAGGAACCTTGAGAATGGAATCCAGTCAAGAGTGGAGGCCATGTCACCACGGTGGGAGCTGGTGGGAGATGTGGTGAGGACTTCCTACCAACATCCAGGATCTCCTAGGAGACACACTGACAGCCTTCCAAGCTGCTGCTGATGTGCAGGATCGTGACCTGGGCTCTCTTTCCCTCAGACTCCTCGATCTGTGTGCAGCCAGAGCTGTCGCC
>PVHX01013028.1:0-56554 GCA_004024805.1 Geosciurus inauris | reverse complement strand
GGCAGGTATTCAACCTATAGTTATTTACAGTTCAACCATGACAGTACCTCCTATGTCCCCTTTCAGTTCCTGGAACTTTAGGTAACTGGCCAGGGGGTCTGGCAGCCTGTGGTTTTGCCCCCTATCCGTGAGAAGCAAGCATAGCAAAGCATTAATCGTAGAAGCCCAAAGAGCAGGTTAGCAGATACATGCAGACCTGAGCCAGAGTGACTCCATTTTGTGTTAGGATTTTACAGTCAAGTATTTCTCTCAGATTTGATATGTTATCCTCTATCTATGTACAATGAATCAAATTGCACTCTGTTATCATATAAGCCTAAATAGAGCAAATAAATAAATTTAATTTGGAAAACTATTACTTAAATGTTATAGTTTTGCTCAAATATAAGCTTTATATAATTCTCAGACTAAAGTTTTCCAAACAATATTGATTTAAATATAAAAAATCTCAGTGCTTAAAAATGAGATATATGGACACTAAGCATTTTTAGGTATAATTGTTTTGGGTTTAAGAGAAGCTTTCTTTTCTTCCTATTAGCAAGCAAATATAAAATAAGAATTTTATACATAAAGATTCAGATGAGAGTTTATTAATACTAAATCTGAATCTCGAGGACAAATAATTCATTTAATTGTTAATTTTAAAATATGATTTCTAGAATGCTACAAATAAATTCTCATAAAATTATTTTTTGTGTAAATGATCAAAATTGAGAGACCTAAATTATATCCTAGGTAGCATAATAGTTTTAGAAGAAATATAATGTTATATTTGAAAAATAAAAAACATGGGCATCATCTCCTTACTGGAACTAGATTAATTCATACCCCTCAAAATAAGAAAATGAGTTATTTAAATCTGGAGTAAAACCAATCAAAGGAATTGTTCATATCCTAACTTCATCTGAGGATTCGGAGCATCTTCATAATGTTTACCATGTTCACCAGAATTTACATGATAGCTCTAAATTCCACATCAGTCTTCTAAAAGAGAGAAAAATAGTGCTAGAAAATGAAAGAAGAAGAAAATACAGGACCAATTTTTTAGATAGTAGAGATTTAACAAGTATTACAGATGACAGATTTTGGAAAATATGAACTACATCTTAATTCTAGTAGCAGTTGTGAAAGCCAGAAATAAAAATGTCCAAGCAAAACTGCCTAAATTCTGGCTGAGTTATTGAAAAGGAGATTGGATTCCTGCACAGTAAGTTGGGTGATTACGTAATATAAATCTTAAAAGAGTTTATAATTCTACAATTTCATGAAATTGAAAATCCAATTTAAGGAAACAGTAAGACTGATGGCAAAGGGATCAATTTTTGTTTTGTTTTGAGGAAACAGGATTTTTTTTTTTTTTAATATTGATCTATGTTTGCCTTTTAGTTAAGCTTGAGCAGAAGGGGAGGTTGTAGGGCCACATGATGCAAGGCAGATGAGGAACAGCAGAGAAGCTGTGGAAGCCACCTGGTGTGGATTCAAGAAAATAAAAAAGGCCAACTAACTTTCTTAGAATTTAGAATTTTCTTAAAATTTAGAATTTTATACATAAAGATTCAGATGAGAGTTTATTAACTAAAAAATAGTAATTATTACAAGTCACACTGAAGGACTTCAATGAAGAATTCTAACCCACAAGCAAAAACTACTTGCTCCAAATTATGTGATAAGCATATAAATGGTCAAGGCCCAGGCAAAAAACATGCCTGTGCCATAGAAACGAGAAGTGCAATGACCTGGCTTTCCAATAAGAACAATTTAAACATCCCCTGCAACTAATTTGGCCTTCAAAATGTAGTTGCTGGAAGAAATGTATTTACTCTCTCTTACATATTTGTTGTTGTAACAGACAAAATACTACATACTTGTTGCTCTTTTCCTGCTCTATCTGTATTACATGCTTTTAGTTTTCTGCATAAATATAGAAATTAATGCCTTTTGCTATTAAAAGAATGATTTTTTTCTACTTTGCTTTTTAGATAGCAATGCAAAATGAATACTATACCTGAAGACCCTCTCTCACTGCCTCCAGAATATAGGGTACCAAAGAATAGTTCCAGAGGTCCATGAACCACACTCTAGAACCTTCTACATCCATGGGGCAAGGAAGGAAAAGTCGAGGACCTGAGAAGACATAAATAATGAAAATTAATAATAATAATTTTGAAAATTATTATAAACATGTATTTAGACACCATTTTGGAAGACTTAATTTTATTTCTTTCAGGATTCTTGTAAAATTATAATCTCACCAGCTTGATCATTATTGAAGAATGTTTACTGAAGATCCAATCTCCTGGCTATTCCTTTTAAAATTTTATATTAAAATATTAATCTAAAGCACAACATGAGAGAGTTAGGAGAAAGAATAAATGTCACAATCCAGTCAACCTGCTCCATTTTACAAACAATGTAAAATTCAGCTGTGTTGAAATGAATTGTTGAATATAAAACATATCACTGTTTGTAGAATTTGGACTGAGTATGGATATTCTGATCCAAGCACAGAATTCTTCCCAATCTATGCTTGTGTCTGTAGTGAGAATGTTTTTATGATCTATAACAATGGGAAAGAGACTCTGCATATGCAACTTAAGAAGAACATAAAAATAAACTAGTTATAACCATGAAAGAGAAATAATTCATTTTTTCTTCACAAAAAATATAAAATACCTGGTGTATCTACAAAACATCTAAATTATTTTTAAAATCTTCTCTCACTATATTTGATATAAGTTATTAGCTAAAATTTGTTTTTACACAGTGTATCCTAAACAGATAAAAATATTTATTTTAAAAAGTTCTCTAATATTTATATATTAGTCTGTATCAAATTTCTTAGATTTCAATAATATTTTAGTAAACCATAATTTTCAGACAAAACGAATCTAATTAGTGATATAAAACTTGGAAGAAGGCAAACTTTTAGAAAAGGAAAAAAGAAGTTAAATCTTTGGAAGCTTGAAAAACTTTGGCTTTGCTTGTTATTTTCTACCATCCAATCTGGCTGTCTTTACCAAGTACTCCTGGTTCCTGGAAAATGACATATTATAATTTTGGAACTCACCAATGGTAACGTCAGAAGAACTGTGTGTTTCCAAAAAACTGTTGAGATGATGCCACGTTTTAGGAATCCAATCTATAATTTTGACTAAGTCATTATTACGTATGTTCCTTTCAATTTCCATCTCTATCAGTTTCCTTCGAAGATATCTGCCTAAAAAGCCTTTTACTGGCTCTGTGTGGTTTGCACATAATACCCATCTATGAATAGAAAAATAAAATGAGAAATTTTTATATAAATTAAATTTTAATCCCACAAGTAACTTTAGTAATAACATTCCTATATCAGTTGATGGTCACATTTTAATGATCCAAGGGGTTAGGAAGTCTATCAGCTTTAGAGCTTTAATGCTGCAAACGCCACCAGCTAAAGAGAAGCCTGTGTGCGTCAGAAGTGAGTGGGTGTCTACAGGCTGAGTGAGCCCTCTTTTGTAGGAGAATCACGAATCCTGAAATAGGAACTCTCTTCACATTCCTCACACTTAGAAGAAAAGTGCTTTGCTCAGGCAGGGGAACACAGCGAGCAGGAAAAACATTTCTATTCTTCTCTCTTTTTAAAGAAACACTTCTGATTATAGGATGAAGATCACGAAATGTCTTCTTAAAAAAGTGTGAGAAGTGAGAATTCTTTTCACATCAGAGGTCACCACTGGCAGGACAAAGAAGAAATGGAAGAAACAAACCACCAGAAACAAACAAAAAGAAACACCACCCATGGGCGGGTGGGGGTGGAGCAGAAACCAAGAAACAAGACATCCTTTGACTGATCTTTACCTGAAATTGTGGTGCAGCTCTAGATTGGGTGATGAAGAAACTCCCTGATTCATTGTTCCAATAATATATGGACTAGGTAAAGATAAAGAATAGGAAATTTAGATGTTTTAGTGGAAAAAAGTGACTAATACATTAACATTGCCTGTGAAAGCTATTAAGGTAAATATGGATTATTCCATTCTACCAGTTGTCTTCAAAAGCATCATTTTCTAATGGTAGATTGGAAACTGACAAAGATGATTGGACTATAAGTTACCATGGGGATTCTAAGTACAGCTTGGGATGCAGGAGAGAGACTGTCTCCAAGCCTGAGTGTACTCATCTACAAAATAAAGAGGCTATGGTCCGGTCCCACTCTAATATCTTATAACTCTTATGCTTACATTCAAATTCACTACTTATTCCTATTTTAGAATTTCGTAGTTATTTTAAAGGTTCTATTATGTAGAACATAATAGAACCTTTAAAATAAGATGAGAGGATTTGTATTCTTCCTTCAACCCTTATTTTATGCTGATCTGTTTCTAACATTTTATTACTATCAGAGATTGATTAATTAGAACATTTAGTACCATTTTTAAAACAGATATAATTCATGCAGATTGTGATCTTTTTTTTTTTTTTTTTTTTTTTTTGGTACTGGGGATTGAACTCAGGGGCACTCAACCACTGAGCCACATCCTCAGCCCTATTTTGTGTTTTTTTATGTAGAGGCAGGGTCTCACTGAGTTGCTTAGCACCTCGCCATTGCTGAGGCTGGCTTTGAACTCGCGATTCTCCTGTCTCAGCCTCCGCAGATTGTGTTCTTGAGTGTCCTTTAGAGACAAGGCTACAATGAATCTTAGTGGATTTTCAGATCTTTTTATTCCCTATTCTATCCTTTCCTTTATTTTAAATAGTAAAAACATAATACAGGAGGGGGCCACATATGAATGAATTAAATTTACTTCAGGAGTTGAATTTATACTTTCATATGGTCTGAGAATGAAACTGGAGCTCTAAAACCTCCTTCTAGTTATGAATTTTCCTGGTTTAAATTATTCCATCATTGACAATGGTCTCTCAGACTTTCAGCATGTCTGCAGAAATTGACATTATCAAGGAAGTAATAAAAGTGCTGGAACACAATTTTTGAATGAAAAGAGGCTCTAAGGAAAATATGAATTCTTTCATATACAGTAAAAATATATTAAATAGAGGTTCTCAAATTAATGGCATCCATTATAGGTCTTAAAATTTTTAAATAGGCACAAAAAAGCAAATAACATGACCATTTTTTATATTTGATAATTCAAAATATTTTATAAACATACCATTTGCTATATTTACAGTTGAGGAAACCATTGAAGATATCACTCAAAGAGCCCACATGATGAAGATTATCAAGAATTATTACAACTGGGAGCTCTACACCATTATTATCAGCACTGCACTGTTCAGCCAGGTTAGCTAGATACTGCTGCAATTCCTTTAAAACACAAATAAGGCAAATACATCCATGATAAATTTATACCAATGACAAGCAATTCATATTTTAAAAACAGCAGTCTGTCTTCCATCCATATTCTTTTTTTCATTAAAAGTCATAGCTCAGTCTATGGTTACAAAAACATTCTATAAAGCAAAAATAACAACAAAAAACAAGCATTTAACACTGAGAAGATAAGATTTTTAATGAAAAGACAAAAGAGAAAGGAAGAAGAGTCAGTATATGTAGCAAATATAAAACTCTAAATGGATATTTCTCAGTGGTTTGCATTCCAAAAGAAAAGCCAAAATGAGTTCTAGATATGAACTCTTTTTTTATTTTTTGATGGTGTTAGGGATTGAACCCAGGACCTTATGCATGCTAGGTAAGTACTCAACCAACTGAGCTATATCCTCAGCCCCCTGGATATGAATGAACTCTTATGGTAAACCATGAATATTAAGACTTCATTTCTTGCTTTTGATATTTCAATGACTAAAGTGGATTTAACCATATTTATAATTTCATGTATACACTAAATCCAAAGTGGTACCTCCCAGCTTCTACCAGCATTTTTAACATTTCAATTCTGATTAATTTAGATGGGAGTGCATCTAAAAGTATAGCCATAGAACTCTGATTAAAGTGTAGATAATTGATTATTTGTTTATAATCTTTAGACAACTGCTGCAATTTTAAAACAGACAACATTTGTTATATTCCATAGGATCATTTAATATATTTAATATTAGCACTTACAATTTCTTGAGTGTCCTGATTCTTTTACAGGTACTAGTCCTAATGGCTTTAAATCTAAATATGATAACTAGTTTCATGATTGACCATTCTCACAGATAGGTAGCCCAGAAACATAATTAGTTTTCTTAGAATTATCCTAATCAGCAAGAGCATTTCCATAATATTTGCATATTTACAATGACATTTTCAATTTGAATATCTTGCTCAGGGTTAAAAAAACAATTCCAGGATCCCAATTTCTGGCAGCCAGGTAAATATATGAAACACTAAATGCTATTTTGTTCTGTCTGTAAGACAACTTTAAGAACTAAAAGTGAAAGAGATTTAAGGCTAATATTAATTTGGTAATATTAAGTTCAAACTATAACATTTAAATTTAAATATAAAATATTAAAGATTTTAATATTTAATTTATTAAAGATCTAAGATACTGTTTTGTATTATCACAGAATAAAGATACCACAAAATAGAACTAATCACATAGAATAAATGTTGCCAAAATCAGAAATACAGATAAAATACATATAAAACTAGTAAAGTCTGGAGAATTTCATTTACCTTAAAAAAGAAAATGAAATTTCCATCACTCATTTGGCTATCTTAAATCATTAACTAGTTCATTTCTAAATTCACTCACTCTCATTTTACTCACTCTCTTTCTATTGTGTTTATAGTCTTAGACCTCCTGCCTTCCTCTGTGGGCTCTAACAGGTGTCATATTAAGGACTGAAATTTAAATATAAGAAAGCATTTCTTATAATATCAAGAGTGTCTTATGAAACTTGAGAAATCAAGGGAAGAGATTTCACCTAGCTGGGGGCTTCAAGGACAGTTTTCTGAAGCACGTAGTGGTGGAGCTTGGGGAGGGGACAGACACACATAAAAAGAATGAATTTACAAAAATATCATGCCAAAAATTCCATGAGAGAGGCTAAGGGGGGCCTGTAGGAGACAGAGGGGTTAATTCCAACTGGGGATTCTTCATGGATTTCACAGAGAGGGTGGGATTTGAGAAAAACCTTGAATAATGAGTTAAATTCCAACTGAAAAGCTTCTAGTTATTTGTTTTTTCAACACATTTATCAAGCACTTCCTATATGCCTGGTATGCTGGCACAGGTATTCAAAGGTAAAACATAATACCTGTGCTCCAGAAAGTTATAGCTGATAAGCAGAGAAGCAGGCTAACAAGTGAATCATAATACCATGCTAGTGAAATGCACAGAGCCCTGTAGGGAGATGTAAGAGAGCCACGTGGCCCAGCCTTCAGGTCCAGATAACAGGACACAGTGGAAGAAAACTTATGGAAAGTATGAGGGCATGATGGATTCTGCAAAACAATAATGATTCTGTTGTTACAAGAGAATATACTATGTGGTAGTAGTGTATACAATGGAAGGAAAAACAAAGACTTTGGATCCATGTAGATGAAGAGGGATTTAACTACATGAACAACTATAAGCCACTGATAGGTTTGTTTGCTTATCTGTTGTCAGTAGAGGAAAGTAATTTATTAATCAAAGGAAACAGAAATGTGAAAGATATAATGACTAATTAGAAGAGAAAAAAAATTCAAGAAGTTTATTACCTAGAATAGAAAGTTAGGCATGTACATATGTAACTATAATTAACAGTCAAAAAACACGTTACTTGCAAAGATCAAAGATTTTGTTTACAGCATAAAAGATTAATCATAGCTTCTAAAAAAAGGATTTCTGGTGGCAATATTATTTGCAACTAACCTTTTATTTTTAGGACTAGGTATTATTTTGATGCTCAAAAACAGGAGAACATTCCAAATGGAGAAGAATCATCAAAGGCAAAAGAAGGTAAATATGATATCCATATAGGCATAGAATGAGTAGTACAAGTTTTGTGAAAGCAAATAGTGGTAAATAAAGTAGAAAGGAAGATTGCAATATTAAATGATGGGGAAGATCAGTGGAATTTTCTTGTTGGTGATGCAGAAACCTGGAATACTCTGGGGACCTAAATAAAATAGAATTTTAACTGAATGGTGTGATAAGTATATTGTGAAAGAAGGAGACCAGTCCAGAGAATACTGATATTGTTGAAGCCAAGAGACTCTATGGGTCTGAATAGGGAACAGTGTGGGACATTTGATCTAGTTCAGAAAGCAATGGGAAAACACTGGAGGATTTTCATTAATTATGAAAAGATATTCTGCTTTTTATGATGTGAGTGGAGAAAGCCAACAAAAGAGTGAAAGGAAATTTTAGGGGAATAGTGAATTAAGCAGTTAGAAAACAAATGGAAAGTCCACGTGACAGAGAGTGTTAGTTTTAGAGGGAGGGTAGTTTTGGTAGAGATGAATGAAAGAGGATGCACTTCTAATGTTTCCTTCATAAGTGAAATTGTCACTTATAAACATGTATATTCAGCAGATGAATGGAAACATACGTGTAAGCTCATACAGAATTTATAAACTTGGGAGAGTGGGCATGGCTAATAGTGTTCCATTCACGTCAGCCACAAAAATCAACACAAGTTGAGGCCATGGGAATTGTCCAAAGGAGAACAAAATGAGAGAGAACATAAATGTTGGGAAGTATTTCCATTTAGTGGTAGGTGAAGAAAGAGCAGTCAATGAGAGACTGAGAAGAAATTTACCAGGGAAGTAGAAAAGAAATAAGGAGAAAATAATAACTCTGAAATCAGAATTTCTATAAAGGGGAGATCAATATTCCAATACAGCAATATGCCAATATGCTATAATGAATGAGAGAGAGGGAGAGAGAGAGAATGAGAGAGAGAACAGAGGCTGTATTTGGTAATTTAGGAAGTTACTGGGTAAATTTGGACAAGCCCAGCCATCAGATTGTCATGTAGTTCTCTTTCCTCTTCAGAGTGGTAGTAGATCCCTTGGTAATCTAATAACAGCTATAAACAAGGCAGATATAAAAACAGATATTCACAAAGAATTTTTTCATATTTCTTATGAGTATTTCACAGATCCCTTTAATATTATCTCATGTTCCTCACTCTAGTTTGATGGGGATAGAATCTTAGATCAAGATACTGATACATTAAGTTTCACATCAATATCTACTAAGGTAGAAAGACAGCAGGTGGATATGGACAATGAGATGAATTCTGAATCTGCACCTTGAAAATATAGATAGAACATTATAGTTACATAAACACTGTTGATCATTGCTTTCTCTGAATTTCACTCCAGATACACTAAAATTGACTCTGCCAAGTCCAACTTCCTGATCTTTTCCAACCTAACATTCCAGGTGGCTTCAGCTGGCCACATATTCTTTACTAAATCCATCTCTAGCCTTCTAAGCCTGCTATATCAAATGTCACAAAGTATAATTGTTTATGTGCACTGCTTTCAATCAAAATATTCCAGCTGGCAGCTTGAGGGAGGACTTGAAGTGTGGGAAGAGGAACAGAATGTAAAATGAAGAGGTACCAAAAACATAAAAAGATTTTTTTATTTGATGGTTTATTGTTTGATTTTTTTAAATCAGTAAGTGTTTTGGGAATGTATCTCTTCAGTGCTCTCTATGGCATAGAATAAAAAACATCAGAATTATACAGCTCCATTTTTTTTCCAGAGGAAGGATTTATCATTTCATTCCTCATTAGCATCTTACATTAGCCAATCCATACTCTTAGCAGCTATTCCTAGCAAAATCTCAACCTGTCATTTCCTCTTCTTTAATATCATCCTCACTTACACCAACCCTCACCTCCCCAAAATAGTGTGGATTCTCTGTCAACTTGGAAAGAATTAGGCGAAGTCTCTGGCAATGACTGTTTATCCAGCATTACTTGACAGTTAGTTCATATCTAACAGCCATAAAGAAGCAATAAACATTTTTCAGTTGTATTTTGTGTTCTCTTGGTGATTAATGCCATCTGATTTTTTTCCCCATGAACTTCTTCCTATTACTGTTTCCTAGCATCATTACTTCCATTCAAACACTCCTGGAAATGCTTTTTTCATTCCATTATTTTGCAATAACAAATGGTAAACTGACCTAATAATGGCACAAATGATGATTTTTATTTCTAAAGAAGCAGAAAATGAGTGTTAGAAATAATTAAAAAATTAGCCGGGCATGGTGGCTCAAACCTGTAATTCCAGCACTTAGGGAGGCTGAGACAGGAGAATTGCAAGTTCAAAGCCAGCCTCAGCAACGGCGAGGTGCTAAGCAACTCAGTGAGACCCTGTCTCTACATAAAACACAAAAATAGGGCTGGGGATGTGGCTCAGTGGTCGAGTACCCCTGAGTTCAATCCTCAGTACCAAAACAAAAAAAAAAGAAAAAAAGAAATAACTAAAAAATTTAAAAGGACACTCACATAACATTATTAATATCTTTAAGCACTAATATTTTTAATAAATTGAAATAAAAAGGATATATAGAGAGAAGGGGGAGGGAGATAACTTAGGGAGAGGTATATTTTATAATTAATGGAAATTACCCATTTCATTTTAGTGTGTCAAGCTATATCATAATGAAGCTCAAAGTCAAGCTATTTAATTCACACCTTGATTTTAAGTAATTTCCACCTTTCTCAAAATGCCTTGATTTTTTTCTTATAAGTCTATTTTACTTGTATCCTCTAACCAGTGTTTTTGTTTTGTTTTATTTTTATTTTTTTTCCATTGAGGAACTTGTGAAGACTTTTGGCATATCAACACTGAGAAAAAACAAAGAGAACACTGAGGAAACCTAAGAGACTTCAATCATTTCATCTTTTTTTCTGGCAAGAAAAAAAATTGCACTGAAAGGCTTTTATGTCAAGATATAAGGAGACATAATAGCAGGAAACATTAAACATGTAGGCTGAAGCAACCAACCAATTGTGCTCTTCCTACTTTGGCTCAGAGAAGAGTCAAGCATTCCACTTCTAGAGTTATGCTTCTCTTGAGCTGAAGTGACAAGGAGAGGTTCAGCTACAATTCAAATAGTGCTGAGGTCCAAGGAAATATTCAGAATCTATGGGCTGTGTTGATTTTACTTTGAAGACATCGTGTTGTGTTTTATGTACATCATTGTTCCTCTTGAAGAAGATACATAAATAGTTTTTAACAAGGAAGCATGTGTTTGTGTGCATGTACATGCGTGGTATATATTTGTACAAGAAATCTTAATTGGAAGCCAAAGGCTATAATGAAATTATTAATAATTGCAGGTAAACCTTATACTGTGCTTGTCACTTGTGCTGTTCTGTATCTCTCTCTCTCTCTTTCACACACACACACACACACACACACACTCATTTAGTCCTTATCACAACTCTACTATTCCCCCATTTTACAGATAAGAAAACCAAGTGTAGGCACAAGGAAATTCAGTAATGGCCTTAAATCCCACAAGCGGCCATTGTTAAGGACTTAAACACTAAGCTACATATCTGGTTATTTCATGAATCTTGCAGGTTTGTGAGTCATACTTATTTCTGAAAATCTGCAGACCTACGCTTTCTGAGAGACTGGGTCAGTTTAGGTCATCAAAGCAGGTTATTTTTCAAAAAAGTAGTACAACTCAGAATCTTTGGGGGTCTCTCAAGATATTGCTTATTAACAGTTGGAATTTCCCAAGAGAACTTTAGGCAGCATTGATTCAAAGTCTAATAAATAAAACTAGTAAAGCTAACATAGTGTGAAGAACACGTTAGCCATTCACTATTTATTTATTTATTAATCTTTCTTTTATTATTTATTTTAGGATTCTTTATTTTTACTCAGTATGTGTGAAAGTACTGGCTAAACTGTAGAGCTCCTCACATTATGTAGATATTATATAGATAATGGTCGAGAATGTTCAGGCTGATGAGTGTGGCACCTCAGACCTCAGGTGATGGGGAAATGGAGCATTGCTCCTTTTCCTAAGGTCCTTAAATAGAGGACCTTAAAAAGTCCTCTATTTACCATAGTCCTTAAAAAGAGTAAAAACTGACCCTTACTGGAAAAGGGTCATCAACTCTTGCTTTGGGTCTCCAATTCCAATTCCTTCAGGGATGTGACGAGCAAACTGCTACTCTCGCAGAATTTCTAACATATTCTAGTTATCCCCAAATCCTCATTGCTGAAATACCCCATTTAATTCCTATTTATCAACTGATACTCAGACCAAGTATTGCCTTTTAGTAAAGCCCTGATTTTTCCAAGTAGAGTTATTTATCCCTCTTGCTTCCATAGCACTGTACACAAACCTCTTTTCTACTATAACAGTTCCTAAATGGGTATCTAAGAAATTTCAGACAAGGGCCCTGCCATTTCATTCTGTACAATCCCAATGCCTTGTGTAGTTCCTGATAACTGAATGTTATTGAAAACAGCAGTTTTCTTCAAGCTTATAAAGCAAAGCTTGTTCATCCACAAGATTATAGCTTTACTCAAAGAGATGGATATTTTATTCCATGTTCAATATGGAAGTCTCACACAATTGTAAAACTTGATTGTTTAAGATGCTTACAGATAAATAACAGCTGTTCTCTTAGGATTCTGTGACTTACCTTACTTGACTTGTGATCCACATTAAAAGTGGCAATTGCATCCTCTGTTTTTTTCCTTCCAGATTTGGTTATTACATATTCAGCAAGTTTGTTTGCTAAATAGGTCTTTCCAGTACCACTGGGTCCTGAGAGTATAATTCTGTGATGCTCCATCAACAAGTTAAAGTACCTTTGGGTAATTGGTTTAGGAATCAGTGTATCAAAAACAAAACTGTCCAAACTGTTTTCTTCTACGCCTGAAGGAAGAAAAAAAGAGAGAAATAGTATGGTTTATTGTTTTACATAAAAAAATATGGTGTGGACCATCAATGGAGATTTGTTAGTCATAGGAATGCAGTCTCCGCAAAATATCTAGATAGTTCTATCCCACAAACATATGTGGCCAATTTGAGACAGAAAGTGTATAAGTAAGAGGGCAGAGTGAATAGCCAAATGAAAACAAGCTGTTTCCTTTTGTTTAGGCTTTCCTCCACTGACTACATGTTTTCCACTCATGTCTCCAGAGAGATGGAAACATTAAAACTTCTCTCATAAACTCTTCCTTTCCTTTGAAAGCAATTAGTCTCATTAAGAATAAATGGGAAGTTCATATATATATATATGTGTGTATGTGTGTGTGTGTTCTTTGTTTTTCTCACTCTTTCGCCGTTCTCCTCATTGCCTTCTCTCTCTTATCCCAGCTGTACAACCACTTAAACAATTGAAGAATACAAATTGTAATGTTTGGCAAGGAATTAGGAAGGGCAACAGCAGTATCTCCTTTTACTAACCCAATTACCTTAATCATAAAATCAAATATTGATAAATTCCTCTATTAACCTACAGTTTATAGAGATGCATTCTGATTCTTGAACACATACAAAGAATTGTGGAGACAAGTATACATAATTAGTCACATCATCCAAAGCAAAGTAAGCAGAATTTCTCATTACTGATCCTTTTTGTTTTTGGTACTGGGTTTGAACTCAGAGGTTTTTGACCACTGAGCAACATCCCTAGCCCTCTTTTCTTGTGTGTGTTTTATTTAGAGACAGGGTCTCATTGAGTTGCTTAGTGCCTCGCTATTGCTGAGGCTGGCTTTGAACCTGTGATTCTCCTGTCTCAGTCTCCCAAAGTGCTGGGATTACAGGCGTGTGTTACCACGCCCAGCTTCATTACTAATTCTTAACTTGTATTCTCTCTCTCTCTTTTTTTTTTTTTTGTACCAGGGACTGAACCCAGGGGTGCTTCACCACTGAGCTACATCTTCAGCTCTTTCTATTTTTTATTTTGAGACAAGGTCTCACTAAATTACTTAGGGCATCTCTAAATTGCTAAGGCTGGCTTGGAACTTGTGATCCTCCTGACCTAGCCTCCGGAGTCTCTGGGATTACAAATTGCACCACCATACCTGGCTTTAACTTGCCCTCTCTACCCTAGGGGATATTTATTGAGTATACATGTTTTTAAGTTGAAGACATAGAAAGGAATATATTACTTTGGAACACATAACACTCTTTTATAGTTCTTCTCTGGTGAAAATGATAATGGAGAAAATTTAGAAATTTGAAATTCCCTAAATCACATTTCTTTTTTGTGAGTTGGTGAATTTTCAGAATCAAAAAATTGTAAGTCCTTGGATTTTAGTGTTTTTCGTAAGGTTTTCATATTTAAAAAATCAAAATGAATACTTAATACTAAAACTATCCAAGTGATTAGCATAATTTACAAACATGAAAATTTGAAGGGAAACAAAAAAAAAGAGGAGGAGGATATTGGTAAAAAGTTACAACTGGCTTTTCACTTTTATTTTTACCTTTCAGGTTCACAGTGATGATGTTGTTATCGCCAACAAGGTATCCGCACGGCAGCAGTTCAGGCACTTCTAGGTTCTGGGATCTAATTAAATCTCCTATACAGTAACTGGCAATGCAATCAGAGCTCAGACCAAGGCTGGAGGCTGTATCAATTCGGAGTACATATTCCTAAAATGGTACACATAGGAAAATAAGTCCAAAGAGGTTCAACAAATCTGCAACAAATACAAAACTCATGGGGATACAAAGCTAGTTGTCAGGAGTTTTAAATAAGAGTAATGTAAGAACTGTTTAGACTAAACAGCAGCAGAAGAGAAGTTTTCTGTGTTTGAAATGGAGGAGGAAAGAAAAGCAGACGTATCTATGCTATTAAAGTGAAGTAAAGCAGATAAAAAGGAACAAAGAGGATATTAACGTCAGGCTATCTTGTACAACTCACCTTAAAGAGACGTCTAATTACACCATCTAAGACATCCCATTTGGTTTTTCCACTAACACCAATGGATCCTATCAAATATGCCTGAGATTTCTGATCCTAAGTAAGAACAAAATAAAGTAAGATAAAATTCAACTATGTGTCTTATTTCTTATATATTTCCTACTAAAACTTATTAATGCAGTTGGTGATTGACACTAAAGAATTTGTTAAACCTGTGAGTTCTATAGTAACAGATATATATGGAGAGTTAAACAAACTAAAATACGAACCTAGCAAATTAACCAGCCATACATATAAAATAACAGCAGTAGCAAAAATAACAGGAAGGAAGAGATTCAATGAAGTGTTAAACTGACTTGTGATATGATCAGTAGAAAGGAAAGGGGAAACAGATCAGAGAGAAAAGTCTTGCAATTTAACATGGTTGATGCAATCCCACAAGAAGCAGTTTTTGGGGAAGGAAGGCGCAAGAGAGACAGAATAGTATTATATCATATGAATCTTTAAACTTTATCTTACTATTCAGTGATCTTATCTTGGTAAGTTCAATGCTTAGTTTTTTCATTCTTTAATTTTAATATATATTTCATTCTAGATATAAGAAATGTTATTCATAATAGTATGACATTTGCATATTTGCAAAACATGCCCGATTTTCAATTTATCAGAAAATTCACTATTTCCAAGAAACTGCCAGAGAAAACTAAAGGATCCATTTTATCAAGCAAAGAATACTTTTATAATACAAATAATGGTTCAAAATGTGTATGTTTTGTACAGTGGTGTTTTGATGAATTTCTAGAAATGTCAGAAATATAAACAACTCAGGACTTGTGCTTTGACTGAAGTTTCTTTTATGTTGATTGGGAAAAACAATTACAATACCAGTAAACATAGTTAGCTAATATATTACAGTCTTATTTCTAGTCACCAATTAGGTGGCCATTCAAGGGTGGTAGACTAATCACTGAGTCAAAGGTTAGAAGACATGGATTCTATAATGCACAACATCTACCACCTACTTAAGAAATATGACCTTAGGGAAATCACTTAGCTGGCTCAGAGCCTCAGTTCCTTCATCTATAATAATTAACCATATATATAAATGATTATGACCATTATTGAGACATAACTTAAATTAGAAGCCAGTATATTTTTCAGAAAATAGTGGAGAAATCCACAATTAAATGACTGTTGCTGTTACAGGAAAAAGGCTTGTGTCCCCTCACAATTCACATGGTGAAACCTTAATCCCCCAATGTGACAGTACTTGGAGATGAGGCCTTTGGGAGGTAATTATTAGGTTTGGATTATATCATGAGGGTGAGACCTTCATGATCAGATTAATGGCCTTGGAGGGTATCTCTCACCTTCCCTCCCACCAACACTGACATTAGGTCATATGAGAACAGATGGAGAAGCTGAGCATCTGGAACCCAAGGAGGGAGCCCTCATCAGGAACCAAATGGGCCTTGGATGATCTTGATCCTGGATGTGCCATCCTCTAGAACTGTGAGAAAATACATTTCTGATTTTTAAACCATCACTTCTATGGTATTTTGCCATGGCAGTTCTACCACACTAAAATAACTACTTTCTTAGAAGCTTTATTGAAAAAAATGTTTAAAGACGTAGTCTTTTAGAATTATTTCAAAAATAAAAATTTATTTGCCTGTGTTGATAATGAAGTCAGAATGGGTGCTTATACAATGCTTTGTAACAGCTGTTTTTAAATTAGAGTTACTTTAGATTTCACTGAGACTATTACAGAGAAAGAGCCACTTGGGAAAAGTAAGCACAAATCTGCAGTCCAAGCAGGAAGTTTATGGCACTGGATCCTTGGAACATTTGCTCAACGTGAAAAATCACGTGTTACTCTCACTTTTCCAACTCAAATCCTTAAATTGTTTTAAAATTCCAAAGGATTGTTGTTTGATGAGAAAAAAGTAGGATACTAATAAATTTATATTTTTGGCTACTCAACTAAGAGTTCAACTTGAAGTCTTTTTAGTTTTGAGAAAGAGATAGTGTTAAGTGTCATCAATTTGAAGGAATATTTGAATATAAAAAGTTAAAATACTTGCCTGATCAGTTAGGATCTTGCTTAAAAATGATGTAAATTGCACCAATGAGTTTTCTCCTATAGAATACTTCTGAATACATATTCTACTGATTCAGTAAACACTACCTATAATATACAAGTTCAATACCTATAACATACTCTTCAATAAATTCTACCTATAATATACAACTAAGACTCAAAGAGTATGGTAAACAAGTTGTTTATGGCAAAGAAGTAAATTTTTTTATAAGTTTTAGTAGTGAAGGGGGATGATAATCAATACTGTTCTCAAAGAATAAACATGATACCTATAAGACATATTTCTTTTCTTTTTTTCTTTTTCTTTTTTTGGTACTAGGGGTTGAACTCGGGGTACTTGATCACTGAGCCAAATCCCCAGCCCTATTTTGTGTTTTTATTTAGAGACAGGGTCTCACTGAGTTGCTTAGCGCCTTGCCATTGTTGAGGCTGGTTTTAAACTCGCAATTCTCCTGTCTCAGCCTCCCAAATTGCTGGGATTACAGGCTTGCGCCACCGCGCCTGGTTTATAAGACATATTTCTACCTGTATGGTGATGTCCCTACCTTTTATGTTTATATAGCCTATTAAGGTAATACTAAGGCAAACACACCTTTAATAGGATATTTATTAGAACACATATTCCAGTGTAAAACACACTTAACTCATAGGAATTCTGACCCTCTAGTTATAAAGAATTTAAGGTTAAAGAAATACCTTTGCTCGACCATAGCCCTTGCTTATGGAGACTATAATTTTCACACTGCGGCCATCTTTATGTCCAGTTGTATCTCCAGCATCATCTAGCAAAATATCTATCAGATTTTAAGAGAAAAACACACGTAATAGAGTAACATTAGCTCAGATTTATGTACTCTCTTTGCTTTCCCCATTTTTATACTGTTCGGTGGACCTGCTTCCCATTCTGGCCAAATTGGTTTGAAAAACCTCCATTTACCAAAAGATGAATTATGTGGTTGGGCTAATGTTTCAATCTAAGAATTTATTTCTGCTTCCAAAACTCTTTACCCAAGTGTTAGATCATTTCCTTTGGATGAAGAAATAGTGCCCCCCCACGCCCACCTTTTTTCTATTACACACAGGTCTGAGTAATACCTGAGTAATAGTCACCATTATAATGGTAACAAACTGAAAAGCAATCCAATTTTTCTATCCACACTAAAATATTCAAGCTCAATACCCATATAATTTGTGAATGCAAAGGTGCTGAGATTGACTGTCAAGTGAAATTATTTTCAAGCATTGGGCATATGTTCAGCTGTATTACTGCTTGCCTTATATATACCATTATTAGGTACTATTATTGAATTTTAACCATGGTCTTATACTTCCCTACATAAGTATATTAATTATTGATCTCCAGAATACTTGGGCTAATAATTTCAAAACCAATATGATGTTTCTAGTAATCATCTACAAGTTGCAGAAATATGACCAAGCTACTCATCCTTTAAAGTATCAGTTTTCAAATGTGATTAAAGATTAATTTACAAGATATATTGTACCAGTAACACAACCAGGTACAATATATTTGGAGAATTATTATGAAGAACTATCCCAAAGATATGTTGCTTTCAATTATGATGCTATTACTGAGCCAAGCTTGATTTGAAGATAGTGTACTGTGGATAAAACAAACTCGGTTACATGCTAAAGAGCATGTGTGCTTGGTGACAAGCTCACAATTGCTCTGCCGATAAATGTTATAGACAATGGCTGTGACTACATCTTAGAAAGAATTTAATAAGATGGTTCCTGAAAATGGAATGGCTTCTATTATATTAGTAATTAAGCATATGTAATTTTGCAGATGAAGGAGTCAAAAAATGGTAAGAGGCCATTCAGTCAAAAAACAACTTCTTAGAGCTGGGGGACTATGAAAATTTTCACAGGAAATTTTTGAATCATCAACAACAATCTCCTGTACTGCAATTTAACTATTTTCATAGATTAATATCCTCATAGTCTAATTTTTCATATATTCCACTCAGAAATAAAAGTCTCTGGAGTAAATTACTTCTGGTTCCTCTCTAGTACAACAGGAAAACCATAGATTAAAACAATGTATGATATATCTCAAAATCATTAGAAGAGTATAAAATTCCCACACATTGAAATGATTAAGTTTTGATGAGATAAAAATGCTTATTATCCTGACATGATTATTACATTGTATACTTGTGTTGAATTACTATAATGTACCCCATACATGTATGAATATTGCCCCTTCCCCCAACAAAACCTCTTCTTTTAGTGTTAATTTTCTTGTTTCTAATTCCAGAAAGTTATAGTAGTTTTCCATTGGCTGCTCACATATAAATTATAAATCTTATAATTTATGTCCAAACTACTTCATTAGTACTATGCTCAACTACTCCCAAATATTCATAAATATTCAACAAATACCTATTAAGCCCAAATGATATCAGGAAGTATGCTGGGTATTGAGAATAAATGTCAAAGTGAGAAGGAAAATGAATTCCTTGATCTTTTGAAATATACATTCTCAAGTAGGTAGTTTCTGAATGTGTTGTACCCTGCAGAAAATCAACAGGTTAGTGAAGTGGAAACTGAAGGGAGGAAGCTCTAGCGTCTCATCTCTAGGCTTCCTGGAAGGGTTCCTTCAGAAGGTGATATCTGAGGAAAGACTAGAAGGTAGAGTAGGACTAGGCAGGGTGAAGGTGAAGAATGAAGGTGAAGATGAAGATATTTGTCAACAAGACAAGAGCCTTGTGTAAGAGCTTGTGTAAGATATTTTGTCAACAAGAGCCTTGTGTAAGAGCTGGGAGAGGGGGCTGGGAGAAGGGGCCGGGGTCCTGGCTCAGTGGTAGAGCGCTCACCTCACATGTGTGAGGCACTAGGTTTGATCCTTAGCATCACTTAAAAATAAAATAAAGACATTGTGTCCATCTACAACTAAATATATATATATTTAAGAAAAGAGCTGAGAGAGGGCAGCAAACGTAGGAATGAAGTCAAAGTAGGTTGTAATCAATGGCAAGGTGTTTAACTTGATTGGTGACCCACATATCTGCTCAAGTTTGACTTGGAACATGTCTAATTCCTCACAACAGTAGGGTGGATTTACCATTAAATGAGTGACTATGCTTGGCTTCTGTCTATGTGGCTACGGCTCCCTGAAACAAAATTAACACTATAGTTAAAAGTCCAGGCACTAGATTCATCCAGATTGAATTCAAATATTAGTTCTTCTACTCTTTAGTTATATGATATTGAAAAAAATAAAAATAAAACTGTTGTAGTCACTTTCCTAAATATTGGTTGTCTGATCTGTAAAATGGGCTTAAATAGCATCTGCTTTGCAGGGTTATTGGGCAATAGGTAGATAAGGCTTTTAAAGCATTTTATCCTCATGTTTAGTTAAGTTCTGCTCTTTTGTTATTCATTTTCTCTCGTGTGTTTATTCCAGATCCTACTGAGGATAGGTCTGGGTCTCCCTTGCTCTCAGTATATTGACAGGACAATCATCCAAGAAAATGTTTCTGGAAAAACAGCAAAACAGAAGTTTAAAGTGAGAGACCTATATTTTGTTTGTTTGTGTTTCGGTGGGGGGAGTAATTTATGGTCCCAAATGTTTAGATACATTCCAACTTGCCTTTTAGATATGAATGACCTAAATGTATAATGTGAAGACAGCCATAATGAAACTTTCAAAATTTTTACTTTTTGAAGAGATGTAATTTACAAAAAAAGTAATCAAAATCAGCATGCTGTATCATTTCCCTAATCTTCATGTTTCTGCTTCTGCTCCTCCTCTTTCTCCTTCTCCTTCTATATTTCAATGTGATTTAAGGCAAGCAGCAGTGTCTCAGTTGAGCACTGTCCTATAAAATTACCCAGGAACATGAGCACTATTGGTTTTCAAGCGTCATCTGGTGGTTATACTTTGTAATCACCTCAGATCCTCATGTAAACATTTCCTAAACTAAATCTTGTATCATAAAATGATTCAATGCCATAGGAGCATTTATACTTCATAATTGAATAGTTCTTAAGATATTAGAATGAAATTATGTCATATGATTCTATTTGCAATCAAATCAAAACTGTACCCTTGTTCCATCATTAGTACTGTTGAATCCAGTGTGTTCTTTCAGTTTGTTGAAAATTTAATAGAACTGCAGACTAGATGATGTAGCAGCATTATGTTCCTTCTAGGCAACATCATTCAGGATCATCTAGTCTAATTTAGGAACTGGCTCTGTACACTGAAAATTCTATTAAGTTGCATGCAGCTATTATTATTATATTCACGAGTACTAATGATCATCACTGAGAATACTTATTATTTCTTCATCTTATTCATAATCATGGAGGAAGCACTTTGCAAGCAAAAGGGATATTTTAAAAAATGATATGAAATTTGTACCTCTAAGATTTCCTGTTCCACATATTATGTTCTTTTAAAACCACAGGTAGAGTGAATTTATAAGACAAAAATGGGATTGTTTCCAATAATGAATATTAACATTTTCAGGAGAGGGTGCTGTTCTCCAGATTCCAGGCTTGTGCCCACCTGCGCTGAGCCTCAGTTGTGCTGGGCCGGGCAAGCATGCGCACTAGCTCACCTGAGGTAACAGACTCTGTGATGTTCAGGTTGTTGAGAGACAGACCAAGGGACTGCCGCGAAGAAGAGGAGGAGGTGCTGCTGGAGGACTCAGAAGGTGGCCGTGCAGGCTTTGCAGAGTTACCTGTCTCAGCCTTCAACCGGTCATTCTCAGCTTTCAGTATCTCAATTTCATTCTGTTATTAAGATGGAAAATGTGAAAAATGTGAGCTAGTTTGATGAGAATGTGGCACTAAGGCTTGTATTAGACTTTTCTATTAAAGCATGTGGTGATGCTTTCAATAAGCAAATTAAGAAAAGAAGATTTCCTTCTAAACAAGGAAATTTAACCTTTACTTTGTCACATATATGTATTTCTATATTCACAAGTGTAGACACCATTCTTATAATTATTATGTGCTAGAAATTAAACTAAGGGCCTGAAGCATGCTTAGGAAAGCAGTTTACTCTGAGGTACAGGGACCTCAGTCAATCATGCTAGGACAGCAATCAACTCTATTTTTTAAAAAATATCCTTTATTTTTGAGAAGTTTCTTTTTTTTAAGGACTTGAACTCATTTCTCATTTGAATTAAGAATAGCATAAATATTAATTCAATAGATCATAACACTTTTCATATTAAAAGTGATATTAAATCTCATAGGCAAATACTGCCATTTGTAATTCTGTAAATTCATGATGTGCAGAAAAACAGAGCAAAACAAAAATAATATATAAAGTGATATGAAATTACTTCATAGTTCTAGTTTACAAATGAAAAAGGTTGGGGCACACAAAAGATGGGGCACTCAGCCCATAAAAACCATGTTATGGATATATACAGTGGCAGATGAATCTGCAGAGCAATGAGCTTTTCTTATTTCCATCATCTGTGGTACCAAGTGATTACTGGTTAACAATAATAAAATGGAAACTCAGTCTGAGCACACACTGGTTCTGAATTTAGCTTTCAGATGCTTCCAAAAATACAAAAGCTTACTTTTACAGATGGCATTCTAAATCACTTTAACTGCATTATTCAGAAATCTTGTGTTGAATTTCTATAGTTTCCTCATTATTTTTGTTTTTCAATAGGAAATAGGCAAAGGTATTTGAAAGCCAGATTTCAATAGAACACTTTTAGAAAGCCAACATAAAGGTAACTCATGGAAAAATGAAGAATCAAGAATTGTAGTAGTTTCTTTAACACTTAGCTCTTAGCCTGAATCCAATCACTAGTAGAAGCATCTTGAATGGCCCCTGAGTTCAACGGGCCAGTTTGCTCTCCCCTTTCCAACCCTGGATTTGACAAAATTCTCTATTCAGTATTAAGAACTGAGTTGTGAGACTGAATAAACAGAGTACATTTCCACAGTGGGTTTGAAAAATGGAATCTGTTGTATAATAACTGAGAGAAGAGGAAAGGTGGCCTTGTTATCTCTCCATTTTGTTCCCTGAAGGTGCTTCAGCACAGACCTGCATCCGGTTCATGGCTTCCCGAATCTGATCAAGATGATGAGCAGAGCTGAGGGCCTCCAACCGAATATCTGTTAATTTTAATTCCTTTTCTCTGAGCTCGCTCTTCAGCTGCAGAATTATCTCTGCCTCAGCCTCTGTGCACTCACAGATCCTGAAGAAAGAAACAAACACAAAATTGGTGGTCTGGGAAGCGAGAGGATTAGGGAAAGCAATGCCTCTTTTAAAGGCTGAACTGCCACAGTACCCAGCAGGTAGAGAAATTACTTGCTGGAAAAACCTAGAGAAAAGGAGAAATAGTTTGATTAACCATAATGAATTCATAGGTTCAAAACTGAAAGTAGTTCTTTTTCTTTTAATCTTTTCTTATATTTTGAAATTTAAAAACAATCTACTATACAGAATATAAAGTGATCCTCAAAATTCCTGATTTGCTGATATCTCTATATTCTGCCCACAAATACAGGGCAGAAGAGTGATAATATTACTATATTTCATTCTGTATTTTTCAAGGGACTTCAATCTCTAGTGGCAACATGTGAGATATTCCTTTTTAAGAGTCAAGTTATTACAGCCTCAAAATGTTGATTTCTCCTTTTGTAGAATAGTGTAAACAATAACCGTATTTGCCTCAACACCATCTTCCAGTTATAATGAAAATCTAATGTGAATATTGTAGAAAATAATTTAGAAAGATTAGTTTTGGACTTTTAAATAATGGATGAGTGTTGCATAATCTTCCTGTTAGGCTCAGCTGATTCAGGAGATCACAGCTAATGAAAGAAATTGCAGACCTCAGCCTACGCAAGAGGCTAGCTCGGGGCTAATGGAAGGTCATATAATGCCATATCCTATTGTTTTGTTTTGTTGTTTTGTGGACAGCTTCATTAAAAAAAATGCCCAAATAATTTTCTTTATATTAACTAATACTTTTTCCATTTAAAATTTGAACACTACTAGACTGTTGATCACAAAATGGCATGACACTCTTCCTTCCCAAAATAAATGATGAAATTATGTAGCCAAAGCACAGTGGCTCTGTCTTATATGACAGTTCTATGATAGTCATTGTCATGAACATACAAGAAAATCTGACAAACGGTATATGAAACAAAGAGAATCATTTCATCAAAAAAACATTTATACATTCTAAATGTTATGTTCTTTCTTGTGGTATCTAAAAGTGGGCTATTACAGAAATGCCTTGTTTGATTATCTAAGAGAATCAAAGAAAAGGAATGTAGGTTGGTTTTAGAAAATCAAAATTTTAACCCAAAAAACAAAGAGAAGCTATTTGTGGTTGAAATGCATGCAAGTAATTTTAGAAAACACACAAGAGTAATATTGCTAGGTTAGAAACGGGATCTTTGCAGTTTTCATGCATCACACCATTTTACCGGGATCTATGCTTGTAGATCACAGGACCATTGTGCCGTTTCTTTGGTGGCCAGATAAGAGGTGACCTGTATGTATGCACAGTTAGACAGATACATGGATAAATGCAAGTGAAAACAAGAGAGAATGACTGAAAATAGAGGAGATCACTATTTAAAAAAAAAAGACAAATGCTGTCTACCATTCTCAGTAAGATTTGAAAATGATGGGTACAGATATGGTGCTGTAGTTATGAAAGTACAACTGATTGCATTTAGAACATAAACATGGGCTTGGCCTGCAGTTGTTTTTTAAAGAAATAGGTCAGTATTCTGCAAAGGGAATGACTTACGCTGAGGTAGACTGAGAGGGCTTCATGGATGTTGAACCGCAATCACCAGCATTATGGGGCAACTTGGGAGATGCTGGGAGAGATGAATCAGTAAGTTCTTCAATGTCTGAATGTGAAGAAGGGGGCTTGGTGGACTTTTTCTTTCCAAAGGCTTGTTTGAAAGAACTTCTCAGCTGAAAGAAGGACAGAAATTACTTCTCCTGTCTGTTTGCACCTGGAGGGGTTTTTGCTTTGGGGCGTTAGTTTGCAGGTGCCACCTAGCCACTGCCTGGGGTCAGTATATATAAGCAGAGTATTAACAGTTGCAGCACAGTATCTCTAAAAAAAAAAATGATACTGCATTTTGTTTTTTCCTTTTATTCTTGTATTAATCCAGCACAGCGCAAACATGGAAGGCTTTTAAATAGTGCAAGGTCAAGGGCATGGCTGTCAGAGCACTCATTTAAAACTAAGTACCTTGAAGGGATCTCCATTCCCAATGCTTCTCTCTTCAAGGCAATTTGTTTTAAATGGCCACTTTAGCGCTACAATCAAGTTATATCCTGCTGACAGTACAAACTTAAAAAGCAAAATGAAATCAAATTCACCTAACACTTCATTAATTGTGATTTTCTATTCAAATTTTCAATTCCCAGACTATTCAAAACCAGAATTGGTATCCCCTACAGTTCTATTCAGAAAGTGGTTTTACTTCTCTTTAAAATTTGAGATTAAAATGAAAAGACACAAAGAAAAGACATACAAGGTAATCTGTTTTTAAAAGGTATAAAAGCCTACTGCCAAAATGAATAGCATTCATGCCAAGGTAGGGTTTTTTTGTATAGATGCATGCCAAACTGTCCATGGTTTATATTCACCTCACTTCCTCTAGAGTTCACCTTGCAGAAACATGAAAGAGTGTGGAATTACAAATCAAGGGAATGAAGTCTGATCAGTATTTTAAAATATTACCTGCATAAACATTTTTTTAAAACAAAAAAGATTTTTTTCATTATTTACAGAAAGCATTCCTGTAACATCTTCTGATAGTTTTGGATTTCATCTAGTGTTGTATTTAAAATCTACCTTTGTCTTGTGGTTTAAAACAAAAATATCAAAACCTTCACTTAGTTGTTTTTAAACTTTTGTAGTGACTGTATCTTCCCCTCAAATTTTTAGTGGTTCCTTAATATTATCATAAATTATAATAAGAATATCTCTAGCAAATTTAAGGTACAGTCCTGTTACAGTTCATTTCTGCATTTCCAGTATGTTCTACTGGTTAAAACTACAACAACAACAAACACCACACATACTAATGCAGCTGGTTTCTTATGGGGTGAAACCTTATTCACACTGTAGTCCCTGCTGATTCCAGGGGTAAGGTGGTAGCTTGTAAAGTCTGTTCCTTCCTTTTATCAACTCCAATTTTCCTTTTCCTCCACAATTACTATCATCACCATCACCACCAGTATCATCATTACCACCATCTTTATCATCTTCTTCCTCTCCACACTTACAATAAATCCCTGCTCTTCGTTCTAACTCCAGAATGTATGCTCTTCAGCACCCTGCCAGCCTAATCTTGGTGATTAGTGCAATATTTGAGATGCCAGAGTCACTAGAATGGAATTGCTGCAGATTTTTAAAGCTCCAGAGAAAAAAGCCTATGTCCTTATATCAGAATAAGCTAATGAATTAGACGGGTGATGAGGACTTACCCAGTTTTTCTTTTTCTTTTTCTTGGAGTCAGCATCATTACCACTGCCAATGCTGGAATGGCTTGTGGCACTGTTGATACTAGAAACACTTTCAGAGGAATGCTGTCTTCTGATGCGGAGATCTAGCAACAGAGAGGTATCACATTTGCTCAAAGGAGTCACAATCTGAACAAAGTAAGTCTGAGGCTTTGTTTTTTTTTTTTTTTTTTTTGGTACTGGGGATTGAACTCAGGGGTACTCAACCATTGAGCCACATATCCAGCCCTGTTTTGTGTTTTATGTAGAGACAGGGTCTCACTGAGTTGCTTAGTGCCTCGCCATTGCTGAGGCTGGCTTTGAACTTGCGATTCTCCTGTCTCAGCCTCCCTAAGTGCTGGGATTACAGGCTTGTGCCACTGCACCCGGCAGTCTGAGGCTTTCTGAGAGGATATTCTCCAACAAAGATCAATGGGCTTGGTACAGATCATTTTATTGTAGTTTTGGTCTTACAAGTTTAATAAAGTACAACCTTATTTTCTGTAATTAACTGAGTTATCTACATTAAGATTCATCAGGAATCTTATATAAGTCTGTAACACTGATGCTTTAATGAGTTCTGAATTTTGTCCAAAATTGAAATGCCATGCTAGTGATTTCTACTGAATACCTGGATCAAACAGCAGTTCCAAAATGATTTATTCCAAATTATTATTTCCATGGAGTAAATGGAAACTCATAATAGGATGAGAATTAATTCTTTTTAATATTTGTGCTTTGAATAAAGTTACCAAAGCCAAATATACTGACTTTCCATTTCATTGAATCATGCCATGTTGGAGCCAAAACAAACCTCGGAAGTCAAATAAGCACATCATCTAGCAGATGAGGAAATTGAAGTGCAAAGAAGTTGACTTGACCAAGGTCACAGAAGCAACAAGGGGAAGATCCTCCAGAGAGAGTCTAGGTAGGCAATTTGTGAATTAAAAAGAGAACATATGTCATATGGTGCCAGTCTTCCAACATATCCCTAGTTCCTGTCCATGACAACATAGTTAAGAGAAGAATGATGCTTAGTATGCCCCTGCATACTTAATTTTATTCTTGAAGTAAACCAACGAAACAATTTTATCTACTAAATATAATTTATACATGGCAATGTAGCTGAAAAACAGTTGCACAATCTCAGAGCTAGACTTAGTCTAATATCTACTGTACTACTTGCAATGTAATATGGTTGTGCTAAACTTCCCCAAAGCATGCAGTGCTTCTCTGGTTACATCAGATATTTTAAAGAGAATAGCATTTGACATTTCATAACTTTTAAAAGTTTCCACTTATTCTACATAGGATTTATTTGTAACTATTACAATTAAAACAAATGGAAATTTTATTTACTTATAATAAACTACTATTAAGTGCTAGTGATTTGCCAAAAGAATTTATAATGTCAAATTTACTTTTAGGACATCCCTTTGTAACAGATTTAATTGGCTTCAATGCAGATTAGGCAAGCAAAAAAACTTCAGTGGAATTTGTAATATGTGAAAAATTACTACAGAACTTAAAATTTTTCTTAGGAAAAATAGTATAAAATCAAGCCTGTCCAGTTGACCAGTTTTCTAATAAGTAAAAATGATCCATGGCAATATAATTGGTTACTTTAAGAATATATAATAAATGAATATATGTATGGTATGTGATTTATGTATATACAGATACATACATGCACACTCAGGCTTATATTCATATATCAGCAATAAATAGTTTAGTTTTCCCATTAAAATAGTTTTGCTGACAAATTTTGTGAGAGGAAAAAACAGCTATTTTTCAAAATCCCTAGAGTTTGATCACTTAAAATTATTTTTAAAAATTATGAGACCCCTAGGGCTGGGGCTGTAGCTTAGTGACAGAGTGCTGGCCTAGCATGTGTGAGGCACTGGGTTCCATCCTTAGTACTACAAAAAAATAAATAAAGGCATTCTGTCTATCTACAACTATGAAAAAAAAAAGACTAAATGATAACTAAAAATAATTAATAGAGAAAGTATTTGCAATTTGGCCATTTAAGAAAAAAAATTATGAGACCCATTGAGTGTTTTTTATGACCAAAAATTACCAATTTTAAAACCTAAATCAAGGTATGTGCATTGTTTATTTATGTGCAGTTTTGATTCAGTAATAAAGGAACCTAATATTGCTTAGCCAAAGTCATATGAATCAATCACAGAAAATCATGTATAGGTATCTGTTCATTTTTAAATTTCTGCTGTAGTTGGCTATTAGCTTTTCTGAACAAGATATAGCATTTACTAATTTCTCCCAAGTAACTAACTTTCGCAAAGAAAGCAGGTATGTGTTACATATTTCTGGAGTTTTTATTATATCTGAAACTAATAAATTATACTTGATTTTACGAATCTCAAAGTTTTAAAAATATAGGTAATGCATTTTACTTTTCTCTAACAATTTCTTTCTAGTGCTTGTAAGACTTGGGCTCAGTGTATGGGGCATTATAGAGGTAGCAAATAATTATTAACCAATAAATGCCAACAATCCAAACACATGGAAACACCTGCTTTAAAAGTATAATTTTAGTTATTCATTTGTTCACTTATTAATTTTCACTTTTCACCCTCTGCCCAACCACCGCCCGCATTCCAGCTACCAACAACACTTACCTGTTCTACAGCAAGAATAGCAATCTAACTTTCTCACCTTCAAACTATTCTATACACAGGAGCTAGAAAAATCTTCTTAGAAAAAAAATTTCATCACCACTGCCTTACTTAATACTGTCTCCTGTTAAATGTTGCCACTGTGGGAAGGTCTTTCCTGACTATGCAACCTCTAATAGGTTGCCTTGTACCCCTTTTTTTTTTGGTACTGGGGATTGAACTCAGGGGTACTCGACCACTGAGCCATATCCCCAGCCCTATTTTGTGTTTTATGTAGAGACAGGGTCTCACTGAGTTGCTTAGTGCCTCGCGGTTGCTGAGGCCGACTTTGAACTTGCGATTCTCCTGTCTCAGCCTCCCAAAGTACTGGGATTACAGGCGTGCACCACCACGCCTGCCTATTGTATATTGTACCCTCTTTTTCTATGGTACTCTGTTTTTGTCCACCTTAGAACTATTGTGGTATGCATACCCAGCTACACCAGTGATCACACACAATCATTTATTTTCTGCTGTCACTAGACTGAAAGTTCAGGGCAGACAAAGACTATGTTTACTTATTTATTTAGTTTACTGTCTATGTCCAGGGTGTTTTACAGCTCTGTATGAAGTAATCAATTAATATGTAGTTGTTGCATAAGTTCATTCTAATTGTTGATCCAATGCAACTCTGTTTGCCTACCATTTTTAAAATATATTTATTACTAATAGTAATTTAATATATGTATATATTTTGTTTAATTGTACTTGGTATTTTCTTTCCTTCGGTACTGGTGATCAAATCCAGAGCTGCACTTATGTTAGGCAAGTGCTCTACCACTGACGTTCACTCCCAGCCCTATTTGGTACTTGTTAAGGAAAAACTATTCCATGTTTATACATAGGTAGTGACTTAAAGAACAATAGTATATTTGAAAAAAATAAAAGTAACATTTCCCATACCTTCAACTTTCAGCCTTATAATAATTATGCTTATTACAGTTGTTTTATATATGAGAGATGTATATATATGAAATATATAACATGGATATATGTAGTAAAATATATATTTACCTTTCATTGAAGGGAATTGTGGGCCAGTGGGTACAGAATCACTCATTTTTAATCTTTTTATTCAAGGAACAAAATTCCCAAGTGCATAGCAGACACTTAAATATGTTTGTAAATGAATAAATATTATTTTATTATAGACTTATTTGTCAGAGTTTGTTAATAAATGTGATGCATAAATTTAGATAAAAAGTTAAATTCATGAATTTTATGCAATTTTGCCATAATTTGATCATCTATAAAAGTGTTGCCTTACTCCAAATAGCTATGGTAAGATTATATGCTAAAAATTTACATAAAATTATTTTAAAGATCTCAAAAACTGAATTTCAGTATGATTTCACAAACTTATGGACTATACAATTCACTGAATAACCCATAGAAAGATACATAACTAATCCAACTGACTTTTCTTCATATAATATTAATGGTCAATGTGATACAAATAATGTTGGATTCACTGAATTTAATATTGTTTTAATAATTCAGAAACACAGTCTACATGTCTTATATACTGTCAACTCTTTATAACTAGTTATTTTGTTAGTTCTAGAGATGTGGGCAATTTTTTTTTTGTATTTTTGACCAACTTAGCTATGATATTATTTTGTTCCTCTTAGTCACTACCCCTCTCATATTTATGAGCAAAGGAATTCCTGTTTTTTAATTCCAGTAGATATACTAAGCTACCTGTTGCCTAAGATAAAAGGAATCCTTCCAGAAAGTTTCACTTCAGTGACTTGTGCTGTATTAAAGAAGGGATTAAGCCTTTTTAAATCCCTTCTGGACCTATTTACGACATGAAGACTTAGAACATAAGCTGCTTTATTATAGCTCTAAGATAAGCTTTAAATACGCAGTAATTTTCCATGCAGCATATAAATCAACTCCCCCACATGGAAAGTTGCTAAATTCTTAACAGAAGTAGCCCATAGAAATCCAGTTTGTCTTGTTTTTCATCTTAAGTAGACCTCATTTTATATAACTGTTTTCCTAAAGTTTAAATTCAACTATATATTTTTAATTATGTTATTCTTTTCTATGAAATTTGAATAAGCCCCTTTTACATGCAAGGCATCGCTACAGGCACTGGGATGAAGAAACAAACCCTCCTACATAAATTAGGACAGACAGACCTCAAAGGCAACAGAGTATAATACAAAGTTTAATAAGGGAAATATAGCTATTTCCAGAAACGTACCACAGGAGACCTTATCCAGTTTAGGGGGACAAAGAGGCATATTTAAACTCATTCCTGCAGTTTTCCAAAAAAGTTTTTTATGCTGAAAAAACAGGGTAGAATGTTCCAAGTGGAGTAAACAGACTGTATTAAGAACTTATGAAGAATGGAAAGAAATTCAGTAAACCTGAAATACAGAATATACAGTGTAATGCAAGAGCAAGAAACAAAGTCAAGAACAGCATCCGGCACATGATTAGCCATCACTAAATATTTGTTGAATGAATAAAGTTGTTGAAGGGAGATGATCTCATGTCAAGGAGCTTGTTTTTCATCCAAAAGGCAAGGGGGTGCCTGTAGATGCCTGCTTTTAGATAAATGCTCTGGCTTTAATGTGAAGAATGGTAAAGATGAACAGCAGAAAGGCTATGTAGGAATTTGTGGTTATGGATCAGGGGAGAGATGAAGAATGGTGACAACAGGGTCACCTGTTTAAAAGCGAATACGTTTAAGAGATACTGATGGGATAGAACCAGCAGAACTTGCTGATTTGCTGAGTCAACAGAGATGGAGTTATGCATGACATCTAGATGAAAGAAGGGTAATGCCATTCACTGAAGCAGAGAGTACTGAAGGAGCAGCAGGGCTGAGAGGGAAGTTCAAGTTTGGAGATATCAAGTTTAAGGTGCCAAAGATGAGGATGGCATCTCAAGAGATGAGCCTGGCCTAGAGACACAGAAAGTCACTGGCGCATCAATGATAATGATAGCTAGAGCACTAGGTGAGTTTGTATAGAATCTTGGATAGCATATATAGAATCATAGGGTTCAGAATCATTTTGGAAGAGAGTTTAGGATATGAATAATAAACAAATGTATGTAATAAAGTAAACATACAGAAAAGAAAAACAATCTTGGAAAGAGATTTCAAAGGATAAGAAGGAAAACCAGTGGCATATGATGTCCTGGGTATGAGAAAAAAATGAATGTTTCCAGCAGAATGGATGAGATATCAGTATCAAATGTGGTTTCTATGACTAGTACAATAAGAATTTTAAATATTTCCCTGGATTAAGTGTTACGTCAGTCATTGTTGACCCTGGAGAGAAAAGCTTTGGTGGAATGGTGGGGATAGAATTTATGATCCTATGGGCTGAAGGGTGATTTGGTGATGGAAGACTTTGAAAGGTTCCAAAATTAGTTTTACCAGAACTTATCTGGAAATAGGAAGAAAGATGGTAAGAACTGAGGATTTAGGAAAGAATTTCTGAGCTGGAAGAGAGAATAAAACATTTAATGCTATTGAAAAGAGGACATGAATAAATTAAACCTATGTAAAGAAAAAAATGACATGACAATAATTTCACTGTTTAAAATTATAAAAGCATGGTCACAATAAAATGCAAGCTTACTTCTAGTCTGTTTTCTTATTATTTTAAAATTATCTACAGAGCATTGTCCCATCCAGGAGAAGTTGCTCCCCATGCCTGAGACTTGGTATATGAACATATTGATTGCTTCATTTTTATATGCAGTTCTGGATTATCATACTCATTGCTAGGCTTGTTTTGCTTGAAGTCAAATATGCATGTATTATCCAACCATATCACCTCTGCCTCCAGATCAAAATAGAATATATGTACAACTATAGATGACAATTCATTAAGGTCAATTTAAAAATTATTTGACAGTGAAAGCTACTATTCTCAAAGTCTGGAATTCACCTTACCATTAGAAAAGACAGTTCCACTGAGTAAATACAGATTTATTCTATAAATTAAACAGACAACTATCATACCATTTCTGAATATACCTTTTGGGGGGTGGTCTGGGCCATTTAGGGCTCCCTGAATGGCCGCCTGGGCAGCAGAGTTCTGGGCCTTCAGCATTTCAATGGTCTCCCTTAGTTCTATAAGTTCAGACTCCTGTGAAATAAACAGAGTTTAGAAGCTTTAATATTTAGAGAAAAAATAAAAGCCCTTGTTCAAAGTGTACTACCAATTGGGTTTGTTTTTATGTAGTATCAGCCTCCTGAGAGATGTGGATACTGTCTGATCTTGCCAGATTTGTATCTAATAACTTCTTTCTTAGATAAAGTAAAGAAGAATTAAATTTTTTTCTTAGTTATTGTCCTACACAAGTGATTTAAATAGTCACTAATTCTTTCAAAGGGTGGCACTTAGAGTTGAGTACAAAGTGAAACAAGATATCACATCACTTATTTTAGATATCAAGCTTAGTCATATTACCTATGATTACATTAGATATTTAGATATAAGAATTATAGTACTACATTATATTGCATTTACTGTTGAACAGAAATCTGGAGTTGATGTCAAGTAAGTGACTGCCTAAATATATTACACTTTGGTAATTGTTTCTTTGAATCCAAGTGTAAAATCTGGAACTCGTTCCTAAGTCACTCCTATTAAATATCACCTTATTAAATTCTGCTGCTATATCAAGATCATCCTAGATTCTGACTTTTCATCCAATAAAACTGCTAATATGGGGACTTTTCATCCAATAAAATTGCTAATATGGAGCAACACAAGAATTGAAACAGTGAATGGAGAGAGTGAAATACATAGCCGTTAACTAATACATCACCAAAAAAATCAGTTGATTGTAATAATTTTTTTTTCTATTTGCCTCAACAAATGTTTTCAGTGAATAGTGTGTACAGCTTCTGAAAATGTTTTTTTTCTGTTATGTTTGATAACATGTATTTAAATGCAACTTTTGAGAAAAATAAATAAAAATTAAAATTAAAAAAAAAGAAAAAAAAAAGAAAAATCAAACTTTTAAAGTAAATGTATTCTTACTGAATTTAGAATTATTTTGTTATGTCTCAAAGCAAATTACTACAACTTTGGTCTTTCACAGTTATTTAAGTGAATTATTTTAACAGAAATGACTTTCAATGAGGAATATAGGACAGCCAAAAGGGGAGGGGTGCGTGATAAAAGAAAGAAACCAAGTGCTGATTCAGCAGAGACATTTCCATCAGATTCTTAATAGCAAAGGGTATCCTTCTTGCTGGTGGCAAAATTCCAAAAACTATATCCTTATATCCTTGTCAGCATCTTAGAAGGAGAATTCCTTGGTGATGCATTTGTTATTCATCACCTCCTCAAGCATCTTTAGAAAAAAGCCAAAGAATCAGGCTTGGGTTCTTTACCCTATGACAGTTCATGCATCCTCAAGTGTCTCCCAAAATACAGGAAAAGAGGTCAAGATTTTCATTGCAGAAAATTGCTTTATATATGAGAATACTCAATAGCTATGCTAACTTTAGATACTTAAAAACAATAGTGCTAATTGTCTATTATATATTATATAAATATTATATTATATATAAATATTATATAAATTATATATTTATATAAATGATATACAAATTAGAAATACATACTTGATAACATATAGCTACTCTTTGGATATCTGATATATTCTTGATAGAGAATAGTTATATTTTAAAAACAAGCAGACTCTCTTAACTTTTAAGAACTTATAAATCAAAGGACCTCACAATAAATCAATAGCAATCTTCTGGATTTATAGGTGTGTCTTCAAATACTTGACTATAATCTAATCCACATATATTTCTTTTCTTTAACATAAAGGAGAAACACTATATTTGTGGAAAATTTTTAACCCAATTCATCTTAATTTCCCAGTCTCTCCAACATCTATTTTTCTATTCCAAATAAATCCCTCAAGAGATAAAAAATTTCCTGGAAATTCATTCTGCTTTCACTAGAAATTTATTCAAACGAATACTTATGGGACATAATTACTAAATCACATAATTTAAATATAAATTTTACAACATAAACACTAAGATACATGTTAAATTTTACTTGAAACCAGATTTTTATCCTTAAACTTAAAATCAATAATACTGGTACTGTGGATTAAAAATCTGTTGAAATTTTTGGCTATATCTTTAAAAGAGGAAAATGGAAATAAGGTCTAAAAACTGAGCTTTACTCTCAGCTAGTTAATTTATTTCAGTGTCAAAGCTTTAATCTTTTCTAGAGAAATCTCTTCTAGAAAAGGCTTTTAATTAAAAGTGTAGAATGTTGTTCAGGGAATTTTTTTAAAGAATATTGTGTTCAGTATGCCATAGGAGAATGATCACATTCTAAAATTAAGGTTATTTTTAAAAATACAAATATTAACAAGTTAGCTATTACTTAATGTGGCTCAGTAAGCCCAAAGGAAGAATAACTAGGTAAGAAATGTATTTATTATATGTAACCTGGGAAAATAATATCTGTGAAAAAATGGTTCTGTTGAACTTAAAGTACCTGTAATATGTCCCATTGTTTTTAATTTAAAAGAAAACTAAATTTTAGGTTGATTGAGGTAACCTATTCTAACTTGCACTAGTTATCGCCCCATATCTGCAAGAACTCCTTCCTTCTTCCTTATTTCAGTTAATGAGTTCTACTCTCACCTTGTTATTTAAGTTCCAACCATCTTTCTCTGAGCCTTTTCATATGATTTTTTCTCTTTGCTTTAAATATCCTTCCTGTCCCTTAGAAGCCATGGTGAAATGTCTCCTTAATCATGAAACTTCTGCTTTACTGTCAGAAAAATATCAAAGTCGTCCATTCTGTGGGCTTCCAGACCATTTAATGCATTTGGCTTATTTAGTTGTTGAAGAATATATCTTTTCACCTGATTCATGATCTCAGTAAATGTTGGGATGATTTCCTTGAAATATTCTGGGATATGATCAACAAATATATATTACCTTCAAAGAATAATTGAAAACATTGACTTCACCACATTTATCTTTTATTTTTTAATAAGAGGGTATTTGCTCACCTAGGATGTAGGGTAACACATAAACATCAAAACTTTTCTTGCTTAGTATAAACAGAAAGTCTCAACATAGCTAATTAAGTGGAATCATCTCCCTTGGAGAGCAATGAAGCCAGGCTTGCCTTTCTTTCCCAATAATAGTATTACAGAGATGAACAGAAAGCATTTTAAATAAAAATTTGACTGTGTGTAGAGATTGTTTTTCAGCAGTTTTCTACTCTTCATTTTTCTGCTGGAGAACTATAGTTGTTCACATTTATTTTTAAGTTATGTTTTAGAAGGTTTCTGTAATGCACAGAAATTTCAATGCTATCTCCAGACACAATTATCCTTTTTAAATTTTTTGTCCATGGTGGGGAGTCTGGATAAAGACTACGATTAAAAATAAGTTCCAGAGACAGCCAGCTACAAAAATTATTAGACAATTTAAAATATTTTCCTATGATCTCTTTATTTTGAAATTGGCCAATTAAATACACTTAAGTTTTGAGGATCATTATTAAACCTTCAAAAAATCCTGAGAAATATATATGTTATCACGATATGAATTTACAGTCTGCTTCTCCAATTTAGTATTTTCCATTTTCCTCCTCTCATCAAAAGATATCAAAAGGAAGACTGAGGCTAGGATAACTCTGCAAAGGGTCCCAGGAATTAGATGATGACATCTTATTTTATTGATACTTCCTCCTACTTCCAATGAACCATTTGAGATAATGATGCTCTAACACTCACTGCCTAAATAAGATTCCAGTTTTCCATGAAAGTTTCTTGTACACAAGAATCTAGATGGAGTCTATATAGCTGTGGTTTTGTACATGTCTATGAAGCTAAGCAAGAACACAGAATGCTTCAAAATAAAATAATCAAATATTGTGTTATAATACTAGCCTTTCTTAGTGCTCTTTACAACCTAATCTCCTTACTCTATCTCATCTCTTTCCAAATTTCTCACTGTTAAAGGCCTTACTGAGAATCTCACAAGCTTGGCAACAGATCTCATCAAACAACTTAACCTTCTAGGCACTAAATGTGTCTCACTTCCTCAGACTGACACTCAGGTAGGTAATCTCACACTATCCAGCTGTAGCTTCTTTGAACACATTCCCCTTCCCCTCCCTCTTCTTTGTATTTGTCTTCAAGTCTTGCTAATTTCGCAGATGAAATAATTGAGCCATAACTATTGCACAGAGGTTCAAATAAATGAAGTTCACCAAAACCCAACAGCATTAGCAATTTAAAAATTATGGATTCACATTATATTATGTTCCAAAAGATTAATGGATGTATTGTCTGATCCTAGAGATGTATTTTTAAGAACACTTCCAGAATGTAAATATCTTAACATAAAATGAGAAGAGTTAATATAAAGACCAAAATCAACTAAATTTTTAGCTTCCACATTACCTTTTTCAAAGATCTGGTTTTTAATGTCCTCATTTTCAAGGTTTACATTCATGTTCACCTACTTACTCCTCCACACCTCGCCCCCACCAAAAAAATAAATAAAAACAATTTCAAAGAGATAAGAATAAGCAAGCCCTGAGATTTATGGTTAGCATAAGGGTAAATATCTGGGTTCCATCACTCTCCGAGGAAGATATTCCTCTGTTCTGCTCTGACTTTTGAGTGGGAGTAACCTAGCTCACTTCGATACATGTTCTAATAGCCCCAGTATGAAAGCTATATGGTACTAATTTGAATGCCTTCCAAATTTTAAGTTCCTAATTATTAGTAAATATAGCTTAATAAATGTGAACACAAAGATTTAGCAGTAGTTCTGTAGAAATTTCACTCGTTAAAAAAACATTTGTAGAATTCTTGCCATTTTAATGATACGTCTCACAGCCTTTCTCAACTGGAATTCTGTGAGAAAAGTAAGACTTGCACAATGCTCTGAGTGATGTCTCCCATAATTCTCCTCCTTGCTGCTAATGTCAAGCTGTTCATTTCTCTGAAATACATTCCTACATTTCCCCCAGAACTAATCCTCTTTATCCTGCCAATGCCAAGGAACTCCCCTGTGCCATCTCCACTCTGTAGCCAGCGTGAGGATACACGGGTTCCCTTTGAGAACATTCATGGCATTGTATTCTTATATTTCTAATGGCACGATAATTTTCTGCCTTTTAATTTACTCATACAAGTCTTTCCTTTCTTACCAGGCTATAAGTATATAAAAGCAGTATTCTGGCACATGAATTTGGCAAGATAATCTGTGTTATCTGGCATGTGGAAACAGAAAATTGTTAGGATGTTGTTATTCCAGGGAGTGATTTTGAAATATAAATCAAACTAAAATTTTGATGTAGTTTTGGCCTATAATGCCACCTGATTGCTCAAATCATTCTTTGAAGGCAAAAGATCAGGATCTGAGCTACAGATTATCTGTTTCTTGTATGTAACCAAGAGCATGTGGTCACCTTGGTCTATGTGTCTTCATGTGTTAGCTACTTGTCCTGCTTCCCAATAGTCTCATTCTCAGGTTTATTTTATTCAATGTGATTATCATCACCTAAAACTTGATGCTTTAATTATATATCTATCATTATCTGCACCTATTAGAATATAACTTCCATATGGAATATATGCATATATGTATATGGACTATATATAATAGTATGGAACATATATATATGATTCTATATATATGTACATATTCTATCCATATATACATATAGTTCATATGTATATGGATTATATATATAATTATATATATAGTCCATATATATGCATTCTTACATATGTATATGTAAGAATTATGTAAAAAATATGTAAGAATATGTATTCCACTAGTTCAATGACTATATATAATAGTCCATATATGGACTATAAAGTCCAAGTGGAATGTTTTATATGGGTACATATATATGATCATTTTCATAAATAAGGAATATAAGCCTATTGGGAAATATTATAATCTATATAAATTTATAGCATATGTAATTTATGAGGAATATATTATAATATTCCTCATGGAGTTTATATTCTAGCAGAAATCTGTATCTATAGACAGAGATATAGATAGGAAATAGATTCATATCTTGCAAACCTATCTATCTGTTTATACAGTTTTGTTTTTACACAGTAGAAATTCAATATAGTAAATGACTAAATAGGCGAATGCAACTAGGAATTCCAGGAACAGAGTTTAAAAACCTCTGCTCTACAGACTTTAGGTTTTTTCCTGGGATTGTTGGATCACCAGAGAGCAATATATTCTTTTATCACAGCTCCCTAAAGAAATGCCTTTACTGAAAATATGATTAAGTGTTATGCCCTCAGCATTTAGAGCAATGTCTATCTGAACAGTGATTTTTCTCTTTTGTTATTCCATGACCCCAATTTAAGAACCTTTGAAATACATCTGTCCTTAAATTCAGGGCCAAAAAGTTTGTCTCTTCAATCTAAATTATGCTCTTCTGGTCAGAAAATGAGAACAAAACACACCAAGGAATCTCCCTTTGTGCCTTAGCTTCCTTGACATTCAGTCTGGTTCAGTGCTCTGGGTAGTAATTACCCAGGCTCAGGTACCTTATATATATTCATCTACTGGTTTTCATTAGATTCAGTCATGGAATTGTGCCATATCATACTGCAACTAACTTCATGGGCTTCTCCAAACTACTTTGGAAAAAGTCAATTTATAAAGCTCAGATTAATAAACTAGAAACAACATTACTGTGTGTGGTTGTACAATGTGCAACTAGACAAGACATTATCTTATTTTCAGTTAAAAATGGTAAAGAGCTGGGTGTGGTGGTGCACACCTGTAATCCAGCAACTCGGGAGGCTGAGGCAAGAGGATTGTGAGTCCAAAGTTAGCCTCAGCAAAAGCAAGGTGCTAAGCAACTCAGTGAGATCCTGTCTCTAAATAAAATACAAAACTGGGCTGGGGATGTGGCTCAGTGATCAAGTGCCCCTGAGTTCAATCCCCGGTACCCACCCCCCCAAAAAAATGGCAAAGAAAATTTCATATATTATGATATCTTCTGCAAAAGTTTCACAATTTTGGCAATGTTAGTTGAAGGATATTATACATACAATTTCTTATATTATGGAGACATTTAAAAATATTCCAGATTATTCACTACAAATTAACATAACTATTTATATTGATAGATTCTATAAGAAAAATTTACTTACAAATATAAATGAGTTGAAAATATGGGTGGGTAATGATTCTAGTGATTTCAACCTAAAGATAATAAGACTTAAATGCTAACCCTCATTTTCAGCAATAGGCCCACCATATGCTCAAAGATGATTTGCTTTATCTTATAACTTTTAAGGGGGAAAAAAAGAGAGAAATGTAAAGAAAGAGAATATTTCTTGATTGCCCATTGCATGTGACATAATCAGCATCTAACTTACTCTTTATGGTGATGCTATAAGGTAGTTATTATCACTCCCACTTTAAAAATGATGAATTTGAGATTCAGAAAATGTTAGATAACCTTGTTCAAGATTAGACAGCTTCTAAGAGACACAGTCCAGATTCACACTCAGATTACTTGTCTCCAGTGTCAATATTCTGTTGCACCTGGTTGCCCTAAAAGGCTTTGTAATTCTGTTTACTAGGTTCTTATGTTACACAGAGGAGTGGCAAACTGGAGAGAGAGAGAGAGAGAGAGAGAGAGAAAGAGAAAGAAGGAAATTTATGAGCTCAAAGTGAGCTTTTTAGTTACCCTTCCAGGACAGTTGGATAGGGAGAGATAGCATTCTCTATTCTCTCAGGGGCAGGAGAAATCTATGAAATATTAGGATAAATATTAAATAAAATATTAAAATAAAATTTATAAAATATTATAATATTTTGCCAGTTATGCCAGGCAAGGCAAATATATGAGGTTATTGGATTTTCCTTTTTAATCGTACTATTTAGTAAGATTTTTTAAAACTTGTAAACTTTAAACTTTGGTAATATATGCTAATTTTGTAAAGCTAATGTTATACTTTACAAAAGCTAAAGACAAAATTGAACCATCCCTGTGGATAAATATAAGAACAGATTCTGAAAAGATACAGAAGTTTTTAGGTTGGAATCTCTTTGAGAATTAGAGAGCACTGTGGGCACCTGCTCATATTAAATACATGTGCAGTTTTCATAAATATTTCCATAAATTTCAGAGGCTGCACCTACCTATCTCTGACAATAATCGAAAGAGGTAAGCACTCTGAACTAACAGCAGGGGAGAAAGTTAACTAGTCTTTTAGGAAAAGTGACTAGATCCTCGGCAGCATGTACCTTTTTAATAGATCTGCCTTTGTGAACTCAGTATTTCTTCTTCTATACCATGTGATCTTTTGCATTTATTTTAAAGCTTTCAATATAACTGGAATAACATTACTCAAAGGCAGAATCATTAGATACCACTAGTTCTTAAGACTCCAAAACTGCACAGTATTGTTCCTGTATCATAGATGCTATAACTTGAAGTTCCTTATGTTACAGTCTGTACACTTGTTCCAGGCATCTCTCCTGGGCATCTCAGTTTACAGAGAAGGTTTATTAATGGGCTTATATACATGTAATTGCACTATCATCAGAGTGCAATTCTTATCAAACGCATGACAATCTGCTCCTAGAATATTCTAAATCTCTCTTATACAACTGTTTCTTTTTCTTAACATTTGGTTTTCCTTTAATAATTCTAGTGAGAAACAAAATAGACTTCAAAGAAAGAACTTTGTGTGTATTTGTGTGTGTGTGTTCCAATATGGATTTATTTGATCATGTTTTTAATTAAATTCTGTAAAGAAAAGTTATTATCTTCTCTTTGTTCTACTTTAGTACAGAATGGATGCTCTGTGGCATTCCTTTTAAGGAGCTTCATCTCAGGTATTATTTAATCATCCTATGAACATTCTCTGAAATGTGCTTTCTCCTTTCAAGCCTCAGTGGCAATTCCTGAACATACCTTTTGTTCCGCTGTCATGGTTAGACTTTGCAATCGGCCAGTCATATTCCCTAAACTCTTTTCAAAAGCTGCTACGAGGTGAGCCTGTGAACATAATGGAAGAAACACAGTTAAAATGTCAGGATCTCATGTGGATAGATGAAAACCCTTCATTTTATGAAACGCTTATTTTCAGGTGTTCTAACTCTTTAAATACGGTGTCTGTCATAGTTAGCTCACAATGGTGATTCTCCTTTAACATAATCTTCATTTCTTTTTTCATCTCTAAACTTTGGCTTCTTCAAAATCAGTGTTCCAGTCTCTTGACATTTCATATGAGTTCAGTTTCTGAAAGTGGATGATATTTTGCAAATAATCACACCTTCTGGCTTGCACATCGCACAGGGATTTGACACCCAAAATACTGAATAAAGTTCTGAGTTGCCAAGGTTTTAGAAAGAAAGCCCAAAAGGAGGTCACTGAAATAGTCAATGGACAAATGTTCCTCATTTTTAGACTTCCATGATGACCTTTGAAGATATTGTTAGCTCCTCTATTGTAACGATGCTCTCCTTCAACTGTCAGACATCTGCTGACAGCTCTAACATTATCTTTCCTCTTTTTCTACTTACAAAGAATTGAATCGAAGAGTTGTCTTCACTTTCCAAACTCTTTAATAAAAGAGCTTTTCTTCCTACGTTTTATTCCCTTCAACTAAGGAAGCACAGGTAGGCCATCCAGAAATAATGGTCAGTGATATTTTATTTAGCATTAAGCTTTTGTGGATGGCGGTTTTATTTTAAATCTCAGAGAATTCTACATACTGTAGTAGATAACATAACTCCTATGATTAAGAAGCATGCAGCAGTCTTGTTGCAGCCCCAAATGGGACAGTTTCTATTGACAAGCCATTGTGCAACAACTTAAACCCAGAACACTGAGCGGGAGGAAATGGGTCAATCTTTCATCAGGCCGCAAGTTCATTATCTCAAACTGATAGATTTATACTGCACCTCCAGAAGGATCTAAAGGTGAAATATTTTACAACCTAAGTCTATAATAAACTTTATATGGGCAAAACTTGGTAATCCTTTGCAAAAAATTGATTTTTCTAAGGGAAGGACATGAGGGTACTCTGATAGCATACATCCCTCTGTAGCTGGAGCAGGGTTGAAAGTGGAGAAGCATACCATCAAATGCATCACAAGAGTCCTAAGACTCAGGGAGCTGGAAGTTTATTCCATTATACATAATAAGATATCTAACTCCCTTCCATCAGCATCAGAATACAAAGGTGTCTTTGTTGCTAGCTCTGAACTCATTCTGGGCTGGTTTTCTTTCCCTCATATTATAATAGGGCAAAAACAAACAAACAGCAACAAGAAAAAAACAATCTGTAGGAATACCTCTAAATTTCAGTCCATGGGAACCACTCTATTCTCTTGTTCCACTATCACCCATCCTTCTTTCCACCTTCTCCCTTTCTTCCTCACTTCCCCTCCTTCTTTCCTTCTCACTTCCTGTTTCTCCCCCTCTCCCCCATCTACACCGCATACACACACCAAAAACAAAAACAAGAACCAACCGTGGAGAATTACACACCAAAATTTGTTTACAGAGTTAACTAGACAAATAGAACTCTAAAAAAGGAATGCTTCTTTGCAGTTTAAAATATTTCCAATGACACAGAACATCAGTTTTTGTGTGCTTTGAAATTAGCATAAGTTATGTCATATTTTGGCTTACATTTTAACTTTTTTTAATTGTGAAAATGCTTCCATAAAAGTGAGCAAAATAAAATGTACAGCTTGCTGATTTAATCACATACTCATCAAAAAAATCAAGAACAGGGCATTTCAAGACCCTAGAAGTTCCTACCCTCTTGTTCCTTCCCCTTTGTGGCTCCCTCTGCTCTGCCAAAGGCAACCACTATTTTAATGTCTATGTTAATTATTTTCTTGCTTTTCTTGATAGAGTTCACACCTAAGTTTTCCTTCTTAAATGCTATGTTTTTGCCTTCTTGAACACTAAGACTGTGAATCCTTGAATGTATAAAATAGAAGGAAATAACTTTACCCTTTGTTCATATTTTATCAATTTAACAGGACTTAAAAATATGGCAAAGAAATCAGGGTTGTAAAGGATATGCCAGCCACATTAATATTTACAGCAGCACAATTCACAATACCTAAGTTATGGAGCCAACGTAGGTGCCCTTCAGCAGATGAATGGATAAAGAAATTGTGGTATATGTACAAAGGAATATTACTCAGCCATGAAGAAGAATGACTTTAGGATATTTTCTGTTAAATGGATGGATCTTGAGACTATCATGCTAAAAGAAATAAGCCAATTTCAAAAACTAAAAGGTCCAATGTCTTCTCTGATGTGTGGAAGCTAACTCACAATAAGTGGGGGATTAGAAGTTCAGTGGAGTAGATAAAAAGGAATGAAGGCAAGGAAGGGGTAAACAGGAATGAATCTGACACAACTTTCCTATGTACATACATGAATATACCACAGTGAATCTCACCATCATGTATATCCACAAGAAATTAACAACAAAAAAATAAAATGATGGGTTAAATGGCAGAAAAATCAATAGAGCGAATGGAGCAGGGGTGGAGAAAGGAAAGAGGAAGGAGAGGTACTGAGGTCTGAACTAGAACAAGATATATTCCATGTGTATAATTATGTCAAAATGGATTCTATTGTCATGCATAACTAAAAAGAAGCAATAAAAAGAAACAATATGCTATATAAGTTATATTGCTTAAATTTCGTAGCTGTAAGTAATGGCAAAATAACATTAGAATATCAATTTCTAATTTTTATAAAATTGCTTTTCACTAATTGTTCACAAAAAACCTTATAATTGGTTATTGGAGAACACGTTAACTTGAGTCACGCTATTTTCATTGAAAGGCATGCTAAGATTATATTAGGGAAATATTGTTTTATATTTTATCTCACCTTGGCTTAATTTGTCAGATTAACTTTGTTACTTTGGAAGTAATGACTGTTCAATTTCTCATAAAATGTGGTAAATAGTAAAGAAATAAAACAGTAAATGAAAGGATTTTTTCTACCAATAATGATCTTTATCAACTAAATAAGAAGAAATTAGAAAGCAAAACTGATTAAATTATAGGATAATGTAGATAAAACACTTTCATAGGATGACTTTTTAAAAAATGTTTGATTTTTAGGGATTTTCATCAGAGTTTACATGGTTTTAACTTTGCTTTTTAGCAGCTGCGTCATTCTCGAGTTGCACTAAATTGTATTAATATGGGGATGAATATTCACTGAGCTGTTATGGCAAGAAAACAGACAAGACTATTAGCTAAGGAAAGATATCTTTAATACATACAGTCTTTGGTCATGGAATCACATGATATAATCTGAACAGATATTCAAAGAAAATTATTGTGATGTTAAACAGTAAGATGAAATATCATTATACATAATATCTACATTGCATTTGTTCACACATAAAGAAGTGACAGTTCATCAACCAAGTAAATAATATTCCATCCATAAATTTCTACTAGAATATATTTATATACATATACAGATATATAAGACCTTGCATTTGAAAATTAATAATTGGACCAAGGTTGGGCATAGTGGCATATGCCTATAATCCCAGTGGCTCAGGAGGCTGAGATAGGAAAATCACAAGTTTGAGGCCTCAGCAATTTAGTGAGGCCCTAAGCCACTTAGTGAGACCCTGTATCAAAATAAAAGATTAAAAAAAAAGGGCTAGGGATGTAGCTCCGTGGTAAAGCACTCCTGGGTTAAATCCTCAGTACCAAAATAATAATAATATTATTATTATTATTATTATTATTATTATATATTATTATTATGGAACCAAGAATGATTATGAAACATAAATAAGATTTAATATTTCCTTTAGTTTACACAGAATTGTCCCTTATGTCTTCATTACTGTTAACATGTGCAAAATATTTTTCAGTTAGAAGAACTGCAGAAAAGCAAGAGGCACTGTCAGATTATATAAAAATATTAAATAGAGCAAATAAGTAGGACACAATCTCAAAGAAAATAATACCCAAGAGGATTTGGTTAAAAGACTTACTTGCTGAAAAGCACAAAAGTACCTTTGGTTTTTGTTACATATTCATTCAGTAATGTCGTTGAAAAATCTAAGCAGTAACTAGCCTGAGTTCCCATTTCCAAATTATTTAATGGCTAATATTTCAAAATAAAATATATTGGAAAGCAAACAAATACATCCACCTGACTTAGCGGCAAGCAGGTGTGGGTGTGAGGCCTAGAGAACCTGGGTTATGGTGTGATGTGACCATGTACATCTGCAGTGTGGGGCTCCTGTTTTCCTCTATTTATTGGGCAGCAGGTATTAACTAAGAGATGGCCAGATAACAGCATATGCCAATACATCCTCCCTCCCTCTTTTCCAAAGGTCTACTAGTAGAATCAGCTTTATATAGTCTCCCGTGGTTTTATGCAGCTCTTTCTAGAGTAACTCCACTAGAAGAAGGGAAGCCTTATTGGCTTGGAAGCTCTACTCTGCCAAATTAGAAGTGAGCTGTCTGGATACCTTTTGACCTGCCACTAGTCCTTTTAGTAAAAAGGGAGAACACTAGCTCAGCAGAGAAGTACATTTCAAATTTAAAAATTCCAGCACCTTATAATGTGGACTTCATATAAACATAGCCATGCCAGGTTCAAGCATGGGACATACCAATTACAAAAATATGTCCAATTAAGGAAAATCATTAAGTCCTAGCAAAAAGTATGTACTGAATAAAAATGAATACCTAGATACTTAGAATAATTATTAAATTGAAAAAAAGTGGTTAATGATATTTTCCACACAGCTGAACTTATTGAAATCTGTCCTTATAAATTATACTTACTGTATTTCTATAAAACAATCCTTATTGTGGAGATCGCATTCCTATTTAACCAAAACATAAAGTTTACTTGTAATCTGAACAAATTATTAAATAAAGATTTGTCCAGCTACCTCAATTGGTAGAGTATCAGATTCTTAATAGACATCTCTATCTCCAAATAGAAATCATAAATTAACGAAATAAAATCCTAGAGCTAGGACTATAGTTCAATGGTAAAAGCATTTGTTCAGCACGTGTAAGAACCTAGATTCAAACTTCAAAATCACAAAAACAAAAACAAATCAAAAAATACCACTTGATTTATCACGAAGAAACTATACAAAATTATTTTATTCAGTCTCTGTGATTAATTTACTTTAGGTATTAAGTTACTTTAGGTATGTTTAAAACATATGTCTATAATACATACATCAACAGATATTAATTCAGATTAAATGGAAAAAATACTCTGAATGGAATTTAAACAGAATTCCTTTGAAGTGAAGAAAAATCAAGTATTAACTAAATTCTTTGATGTCTCATTATAGTCTGGGAAGTCTAAAGTAACATTAAAAGCCAAATGTTAAAATGAATTGTAGTTAACATGTGACTTACAAGTAATTCTAATTTTGGAATATGTAAGGAGATTATTTCCCTTAAAAACACAAATGTACATAAATGTATGACTCCACTTGCAGTTCTAACGATACTATTAAAAATGTTCAAAACAGAAATGTCATTAAAATTGTTTTATAATTATACACGTGTCCATTTACATGTCATCAATATTGAGTATAAAACTGAATTCTAATAAATTGCTTTGTTAACAATGTAGAAGATGGTGCGTATCTTCGCTACCTGAACACTTTGACACCTATATTTTAACATTGTCAGCAAATAATTTTTTCTGATGGTGCAAAACTTTAACAATCTATATCACAATCAAATAAAAGAGTAGTAATTGGTAGAATAAGGTTGAAACTCCTAGGAAACTAAAAACTGGACATTTGTTTAAACAAACAAATTAAAAAATGTTGTAGATCTTTGGGTACTTAGCTGTTTAAATCTGAAATACTTGTGCATTCACAAGAAGTTGCTAAGATGGTTCAGAGATTTCAACTGTACCCTTCATCCAGTTTTCCCCAATGGTCACATCTCACATAATTATAATTTCAAAATCATGAAATCCATATTGGAATACATGTTGATTCACATGCTTGGAATCATGAAATCACAACCTCAATTAAGACACAAAACCATTCCATCCCCACAAAGATCTTGGATACCTCTCTCTCCCAACCCCTGGTAATCACCAATATCTTCACCATTTCTACAATTTTGTCATTTCTGGAATTTTATATAAATGAAATCATACAGTATGTGACCTTTTGAATTTTTCTTTTTTTTTTTTTGCCTACTCAGTATGTCCTTGAGATCCAACCAAGTTTTGCCTATATCAATGGTTCATTTCTGTGTATTGCTGAGTAGTATTCTATGGTAAGGACATATCAGTTTTTCCGTTGATCAATTAAAGGATAATTTCATTTGTTCTCTCTCTCTCTTTTTTCTTTTTGCTATTAAAAATAAAGTTGCTAGCCGGGCACAGTTGTGCACGCCTGTAATCCCAGCACTCTGGGAGGCTAAGACAGGAGAATGGCAAGTTCAAAGCCAGCCTCAGCAACGGTGGTGAGGCACTAAGCAACTCAGTGAGACCCTGTCTCTATGTAAAACACAAAATAGGGCTGGGGATGTGGCTCAGTGGTCGAGTGCCCCTGAGTTCAATCCCCAGTACCAAAAATGAAGGAAGGAAGGAAGGAAGGAAGGAAGGAAGGAAGGAAGGAAGGAAGGAAGGAAGGGAATAAAAGAAGGAAGGAAGGAAAGAAAGTTGCTATGTACGTGTACAGGTTTTGTGTCTATTTGAGGTAATTTGAGAAGATTTCTATTACAAAGTTTTAAAAAGGGGATATTAGTAGGGTATTTATTAGGCTTCTACTTGTGTGCGCAAAGTATTTTAACATTGCTATAACTTGTGGAAACTGCATATATTGGAGTATTTTCTTTAAGACTAGTACTTTTTAAGCTAGCATGAAGATGAGCATAAAACCATCCTTTGGTACTGCTTCATCTAATTCTGTTCCTTATTTTTTTTTTTTCATTATTATTCCCCTAGAGAGAGATATTATAGATTTTTTTCTTAATTGCTCACTCCTGTCATGCCATTTTAATAGCATAGGTGTTCTAGCTATCTCACACACACACACACACACACACACACACACACATACACACATTTTATGTATTAAGAGAGTCAGAAGTCAGAATTTTTCAATCCCAAGAACCATGTTTTCCCTTTTTGGTGGTCAACACCCATCAGAGAATGTGTGCTCCAAGGTCATGAAAACACATCAGTAAAAATGGTGTGATGTGAACAAATAGAGAAGGGGCAGGTAGCCAGTGGCTGGCACCTTTCTAAAGTGTTTGCTCTCTTTCCAAACCATGACCAAGGGTTGACCATCACAAATGTGCCTCCATGTTAGAATGTGGCTCCTACTCTCTGCACAAGCTTTTGTAAGTGCATGTTGTTGTATGTGTGTACATGGGGCAAAAGATAGAAAAATGGTTAGAGAATATACAAGAAACCAGTAACTACAGTGGGAATGGCATCTCAGAAGGAAACTGAACACATTTCTCATAAAGTGCTCTTTTAGTTTCATTTTTTTCCTTTTAACAATGTGCATATATTACTTTTTAAATGGAAGACTCTCAGTTCATATTCCATTATGTTTTACAGACATAACATTCCAATATCTGAATTCTATGGTGAGGCCCACCAAGAAACATTTACAAAATATAGGAAGGCCCTGAGTAATTGCTTATGATGGCTGCAAGTGTTCTGATAATCTAATGGACAGGGCCAGTCACAGAGCCTTCCTCACTGTAGTGAACACATGCTAGTGTGAGTCTGGCATTTACACTGTACAAATTCAGGAAACTACACAGGGGTGTTTTATGCCACTATCATGTAACCTATGATATAAAACTAACAGTTGCCTTGAAACTATCTCTTTAAGAGTTATTCTTAAAAACAAATATAGTTTAAATTATACTCTTCTAATAATGTCTAAATGATTCTCTAAAACCTGCTTCTCTTTTTTAGAATTATTTTTTATATATTATTTTATTTTAATTAATTTATTTTATTTTTGGTACTGGGGATTGAACTCAGGGGTACTCAACCACTGAGCCACATCCCCAGCCCTATTTTGTGTTTTATGTAGAGACAGGGTCTCACTGAGTTGCTTAGCACCTTGCCGTTGCTGAGGCTGGCTTTGAACTCGCGATTCTCCTGTCTCAGCCTCCCTAAGTGCTGGGATTACAGGTTTGAGCTACCACATCCAGCTATATTTTTTATTTAAAATATTTTTTTTTATTTTTTAGAAATCCCCTAACACCACCAATAAAAAAAAATTCATGATTCTCCAGAAGTTGAAAAAATGAGTTTCAATTAAAATATCATGCTAAAATGAATACACCATGAGTGAAATGACATTTCCTTTAGAATTTATTTTACAAAAATAATTTCTATTCTCAAAATGTTTCTTATTAAAGCATACTCTGTGGTTCTGCACTTGCTTGATCTTGATGTCATGCTTTGTCTAGGAAACAGAAAGACTCCATGGAGGGGCAGAGGTAGGAGTGGTGAGGCAGAGAGCAGCTCAGAGCTACCCAGCAGAAATGAGCAAACTGATGTGGAGGGAGGCTGGCAGGACATGTGGCACAACAGCAGGAGCCCCCTACCCTTCACTGTTGTTCCAAACACTACCATTCCCCAGGACTGGAAACAATGCCATGTGTTCCCCTTTATTATTCTGCAGCGACTCTGAGCACTCCCTGGCACATGGAAATACATTCAATAAATGTTAATATAATTGATGGTCTTCACTGTCATTACTTTTGCCATTCTAAGCTGCTTCGATGCCAATAAAAATGTATCCTTTGTACTGCCATGAGAAGGCTGCCAAGGTTTTTCAAGACAACTATAGCTCATCTGCAATGTAGTTAAGCTATCCATATTTAGATTTCATTTAATTTTTTAGAATTAATTGGATGCTTAACTAATTGTTCAATAAATGGAACTGAAGGAGGCAGGGAACATGAATATTTCACCTTCCCAAGTCAGACATTAACAATCCTTATTATATATATTAAGGCTTGAGAGAAACCTATGAATGGGAGTAACAAAAATAAGAAACAAGAAGTGACCTTTACAACTGATACCACAGTTAGAAATCTTATGAGGAACAAAAGCCATTTTAACCACATAAGGAATTCCCCTTCTATGTGAATTTACTTTTTATTACTGTGTGGGCAGAAAAAATTAACTTTATATGAGTCCCCCTATTCAGCACCTTACATCTGTGTGATTTTGGACACTTAAAATTTGCAAGTGTGTTAGCAGACCTACTCCATTTTGTTACATAAAATTCTGGTGTGATATATTTAAGAATCAAAAGTGACTTACATTTGCTGAAAGTTGAGATGTGAGGGTAGCAACTTTTTCTTGAGATGCAACCAGCTCTCTCCGTAGTTTATGAATTTGCTGAATGGAACAAAAAAATAATTCAAAATGCTAATAGTTATTAAAAACTAAGAATTTTATCTGAGACAGCAAATACTATGTTAACTCATTTAACCACGACTGTATCAGTACTAATTCCTAAAACTGTGAACACCAGCTACACAGTAACCACCAAATATCAGTGCCAATTCCTAGAAGATGTGAACACCAGCTACACAGTAACTATTAAATGTCACTTATAAAGACAGAGTACACTGGGATGCAAATATGCAAATCAAGGGATGTTTACTGATTCTACTTGCTACTCTGCATGACTCAAGATGCAATTTACTTTCTCCATTGCTTTTTCTCCCTCCTGAAAAATTTTGGTAATAAAATTCAGGTAGAAAAAATTTTAAATTAAATATGCATCTTATACATACATTTTTCTTGGTCTTTTTAGCAAAAGGTAATGTTATTTTTCTGAAAATCTCAGGGATTTTTCTCTGTGTGTACATTTTTATTTTCTAAGGTTTGGCAAGTTCTCAAAAGCTGTAGAATGGTAATATCTGAAATCTGGGTTTAATTCAACATTTAATGAGTCCATATTTAAAACTAATTTTATGGCAGGGAGTTTTAGTGATTAAGAGAGAAGTCTTCTCAAATATTTACTATAATGCCTTTTATTTAATGAGATATTATTAACTCCAAGCAGAAATGCTTTTAGATATCTGGGGTTCCAAAATAAGGGGGAAATGACTAGTATCACACAACTAAATAGACAAATCAACAAACTAAATATTTTAAAATGTTTTCCTTTTTAGTTAACATTTTAATAAAATGATGATGGCATATCATATTATATTTAAAATCTTCATAAGTATTTTTGACAGTCTGATCAAAATACCTCATGTTGCCAGAAAATTGAAAGAGCGATTAGTAAGGCAAAACATTTACAACCATATAAACTAGATTCTGGAAGTATATTTCTGGTCTCAAGAGAATTCAGTTACTTGAGATGCCAAAAAACTACTGTGATATTTCTCATTTCTTAAAATACAAGTTCCCTATTGTTAGAATTGGGCTTTTGGAATGCTATCTCAGTTTGAAAGAACATTCTGGACTTTGTACATTAAGTGCCCTCCTGCCCCTGCAAAGATTTTGTGGAAAAGAAATGGTAGTCAATCTTGAATGAAGGAAGGAAGGAAGGAAGGATGGAAGGAAGGAAGGAAGGAAGGAAGGAAGGAAGGAAGGAAGATAGGTCTCTTCACTGGAAGCAGAGACTCCATTTCACTTGCATTTTTATAGAGGAGCTACAACCCAGTCCCAACTATTATTTGAGTTACATGTACGTGATGATGAGTATAAATAGTTTCAGAAAGCAGAATATCTCTTATCAGACTGATAATGTTACATTATTCTAGTTCCTTTAAGATATAACCCAGGAAACTGTAATTTAAATGATATTTTCCCAAACACATGATCCATTATAGTGCATAAGCGATAAACAGGGAATAGGCTAACCACCACCAAGGCAAATAGATGGAATATTTCCATATCCCAGTAGCCATGTAATAATAATATTGGAAGCTTTGCCATGTCTGCATGATGGAAAGAAAACAGTCTGGGTTTTTAAACATCAAATTCACTCTTTGGTTGAGAGAGTGTAAAGATTAATTGTATAATCAATACTTTTTCTGTATTTTAGACATAGCAAAATGCTTCTTTAAGAGTTCATAAACTAGGACTTCAAAGGAAAGACATTCTTTTACAAAGCCTGATGCCCAGACATTTGTTTTCTCTGGGGTGTGATTGCCTCAATGCAAACCTATCAATCAAATAGTTATTACCTCACCTTGAATAAAGTCCTAATTAAACTCCTTCTGCTCTCCTTGGTCAGTGCAACTTTAATACAGAAGTAAAGGAAAAGAATGTTTCTCTAGGTTGCACTTTGATTTGTATATGACTGCAACCAAATATATAGTTGTGAAATTTGATTAAAATGATATACTACCCTACACATAAAATAGTGATAAGAGGGAACATAGTCACTGCACAAAATAGTTTGGCTGGGATGTGAGTGTGTTTCAGGAAGGATCAGGGAAGACTGCTTTCTCAGACTCAGTGCATCCATTAATCCCATGCAGATGGTCTTACAGACAGTCTGGGGTAGGGAGAGAGACCAGTCAAGTAGATACATGATCTTCCTATTTTATAAATTCATTCATTCATCCATGGTTTAATGAGCATCTACTAATAAATACAATTACTGAACTAATATTAAATCTAGAACATGAGAGGGGAATTTGCTTCTAAACATTTCCTTTCATTTCTTTTTAAGAGCTAATAGTTAAGACCATTCCCAGCTAGCTGGCTGACTTTCCTCAGCCCCTCTGTAGTTATGCTATTGTGTCGCAGAGCCCTCTAGTGGTAACAACATTCACTTCATCATAAACAGAAACGGTCGAATATGAAAATGTTCAAGTTTTTTTTTTACCTCTGAATGAGCCTTTTCTTCAGCCTGTAAAAGATATAAGGAAAAGAAATTTAATGATAAAAGCTAATGTCAATTCATTTCACATGAACAAATGAATAAAATAATTATTGTGTATTTAAAATGTCTTTGTGATCTAATGTAAGAATCAAGTAAAATATAGTCAATGATTCAATTAATGAGTAAGAATAGAGTACCATGGGATTTAAAATGAATATTCCTTTATATATAATATGAGTTATTTAAAAATATAGATAATTTAACCCTTGGATTTGTAATGTGCCTTAAAAGAAAGAATAGAATTAAAAGACACTAAGATTTAGACCAAAAACAACAGAAATGAAATAATTATAAAATTATACTGTAAAGAAGATGAGTACATGGAAAAATATAATATTTTTTTTCATACATATTTTTGAAAATGGACTCCATTAAATTATAGAGAACCTTAGCAAAGATTTGAGAGTAAGAATTTTGGTCTGTGAATTACAGATCATAAAGAATGTCAAACTTGGGGGAAAATGCTGACCTCTACTGGTAATCACAGTAAATAAAGGTTATTCATTTCTATTCTTTATTTTCCCTAATGATTCTTAATTAAATTTACTGGGCTGCAAGTCATCAAAACACTAAAATGTCCCAGTAATAAGGTGGCAATAAAAGTGTCTTTGCTTGTGCTGCTGTAGGAAACTACAGGTTGTTTTTTTATTTCAGTACACAAAATTCCTAGCTCTGCCTTTTTTCCCCCTTCATGCTGGGCTGCAAAATACCAGAAAATGAGTTACATGCACCATTACATTGGGGAAGATTTCTCATTCTAGAAAAAGCTAGAGAATGCATAATATTGCTGAACAATAAGTCTATCTATTGCTGCAAGCAGAAACAAAGCTGAAAAATGATCTCTTAGCTACTGTCTATTTTTGGGATATAGCCTGAATAATCAATGCAAAAGAATCTTAGGGTTTTTTTTTTTAATTTTTTTTTTTAGTTGTAGATGGACATAATGTCTTTATTTTATTGCTTTGTACGTGGTGTTGAGGATCGAACCCAGGGCCTCAAGCATGCAAGGCAAGCGCTCTACCGCTGAGCTAAAATCCCAGCCCCATTTGGTCTCTTTTCCTCCAGAAAATAAAAATAAAACAATAACTGTCAGGATATATTTCACTCATAGAGATGTCTTTTAACCTGAGTTTTGTCTTTCCTGCATTTTCTCTACCTTTAAAAAATGTCAAGTGATTAAACAATAAAGTGACAAAGTGGCTAACCTATAGAATCATAATAGCCTTTATAAGAAAACACTGTTTTAAAAACAACGCTGACATAAATCTTCATTTTACATCCCCTGCTCAGTGAAGATATTTTTTAATTCTAACACTCTGAAGGCTTCAAATACAGTTTGTCTTTGGAATTAAAATTAAGCAAGAAATCTTAATTTAAATTTTTCATTGCTTTAAGCACACAGCACAATTAACAATGACTTAGTTTTTCCTAGTACATTATATATTTATTGTTGGTTTATTTTGTCTATATTCTGTTTTTAGGCTTGTTGGGATTACATAAAACTGGTAAAGGTTTGGTAAATATTTCATGTATTTGAAGAAAGAGACATACTTCATTTAAAATATAAGAAATATACTCATCACATTTTTATCAAAATACCCGAAAGTTGCATATGATAATAGTAAGCATAACCATTATTAATTCTCTATATACTGCATAGCATGACTTTTCTCACTACTGATTTCTCAAAGCTATCATTTTGTCAATCCTTGCCCTTTTTCATATTCTATGGTTATTAATAGTAGGTAGGTATTACCCTCAAGTTGAAGGAATGAGCTAGAATCTTAATATTTCTTTCAGTGGTTCAGGAGTGGGATTAATGATATCATGATGGAATTTGATTACTTACCATGTTTTAATGACAGTTCTGAAGCAAGACTAATGTCCTTAAGGATGGTAAACAACAAAAAACACCTTGCCTAAATTAAAATATATCGGTTGACTCTTTATTCTGTAAGCCATTATATGGCCATTTATTTATCCATTCAAAGTTATGAAAACAGTACTTCAGTGTTATCCATGTGTCAGACAATAGACTAAGGAGCTACTCAAGGAATCAAACAGGGCCTTTGTTCTCACGAAAGAAGTATAAATTTGAATCCAAGTGCACAATGGCTCCAGTAAAGATTTAATATATAGTAAATAAAAAACTAACAGCTCCAATAAAGATCTAATGTAATATCAATCAAAAAATTCTATTACAAGGATCATAAATTTAAATACCTAACAGGATGAATGGATAGATGTGTGAATGGATATATATAGATAGATAGATAGATAGATAGATAGATATGGATATATATAAAAATAATAGAGAATTAAAAGGGGTTCTGAATATTTTTTTAAATCATACAACCTTCCTAGGTTATCTTTCATTTTCCACTTTTTAACAGAGATGTGGAAAGTAAGGAGCATTTCTCTCCTATGAATAATGCAAAAGCACAATGATAATTAGCAACCCAAACTTAGCTGGAGTGACAAGAAGAACAGAGGAGGTGTGGAGGCCATGTCTTGCCTGAGAGCATGTGCCACCATCCAAGGTGACTACTAGAAACCTGGAGGAATTTCATC
>PVHX01013027.1:35162-56655 GCA_004024805.1 Geosciurus inauris | reverse complement strand
AAGATGTTCTCCCATTCTGTGGGCTCTCTCTTTACATTATTGATTGTTTTCTTTGCTGAGAAGAAGCTTTGTGTTTGAATTAGGAAAACTATCCCATTCACAATAGCCTTAAAAAAAGAAAATACTTGGGAATCAATCTAACAAAAGGGTGAAAGGCCTACACAGTGAAAACTACAGAACACTAAAGAAAGAAATTGAAAAAGACAGATGATGGAAAGACCTCCCATGTTTTTGGATAGGAAGAATTAATATCACCGAAATGGCCATACTACCAAAAGCATTATACAAATCTAATGCAATTCCAATTAAATCTCAACAACATTCCTCATGAAAATAGAAAAAGCAATCATGAAATTCATGTGAAAAAATAAGATACCCAGAATAGCCAAGTCAATCCTAAGCAAGAAAAGTAAAGCAGGAGGTATCACATAAATATACCTTAAACTATACTACAGAGATACAGTAACAAAAACAGCATGGTATTGGCACCAAAGCAGACATGTAGATCAGTGGTACAGAATAGAAGACAAAGAGACAAATCTGCATAAATACAGTTATCTCATACCAGACAAAGGTGCTAAAAACATACATTGGCAAAAAGATAGCCTCTTCAACAAATAGTGCTGGGAAAACTGGAAATCCATATGCAGCAAAATGAAGCTACTCCCCTATCATGCACCATGCACAAAATTCAAATCAAAGTGGATCAAGGACCTAGGAATCAGACCAGAGATCCTGCACCTAAAAGAAGGAAAAGTAGGCCCAAATATTCATGTCAGATTAGGCCCTGTCTTCCTTAACCAGCTTCCTAAAGTGCAAGAAGTAAAATCAAGAGTCAATACATGGGATGGATTCAAATTGATATTCTTATTTGAGGCTGAAGGCAAAGATCAGACTTCTCTTTGGGGAAAATAAAATTCTTTGCTGCATGCCACGTTTTTAGCTTATAGGCCAATGATGTGTATCATTTGAAGAACTACTATAGCATTTCCATGGTTACTTTCTGCCATATATTTCAGATCATCTTTGCCATCATGCTGGATCTCTACCTGTGAAGAGCAAAACCTTCATGCTTACCCATTATGGACATAAAAAAAGAGAGACACAAATTTTTGTTTATGTAAGCCACTGGGGCTTGCAGTTTCTTGTTATCACTGTAGAACTTCACCAATCCTAACTGATATACTGACCAAGATTCTTCAGTTTGAATTAGAGGACCTTTTTGTGTGCTATTATAGTATCATTGCAAATCTTCTCACTAAGTTTGGGCTAACATATCTGTCCAAACTTGCTGGATGAGCCAGAAAGCATGTTCCAGTCTACCTACATAGTGTTTTATAATGTGTTTTTGTGTTTCTAACATTTTGAAATTTAGAGCTTTCATTTAAAAGATCCAAAATTCTGTTTTATAATAAAATAATCTCAGAAGTTTCATCAAATGCCCAAATATCTGAAAAATAAAAATTGGCTAACTATATCCGCTTACTCTCTTTGACAGTGCATGAGGTCATTAGAAGACATAGCTCCTACAGGACTGGTTAACTCCATATGTCACCTGACTGGTCCCTATAGACATCTCAGTTAGCAACTTCTTTAAATTTGTTCAGAAATTACTGGTGAAGAAAGATAGATAGAGTTAGGTACAGTGGCACTCATGTGTCATCCCAGTGGCTTGGGAGGCTGAGGTAGGAGGGACACAGGTTCAAAGTCAGCATCAGCAACTTAGTGAGACCCTAAGCAACTTATTGAGATCCTTTCCAAAAATAAAAAATAAAAAGGTATGATGATGTGGCTTGGGGGTAAAGTGTACATGCTTCCATCCCTAATACCAAAAACAAACAAACAAACAAAACAAGGAAGAAAAAGAGGAAGAGGACGAAGAGGAGGGGAAGAGGAATAAGAAGGAGAGATAGAAGAAACAATAGAATAGACAAGATCATTTAATTATATTATTTTATTTATATTTAATTATATTATTTTGTTGAAAGCTATCTATTATATAGACAGAATAGAACACAATTTAATTTATTTGCAATTCGTGGATAACACTAGCATTAGGTTCTTTAAATCACTAAGAATAGAGGTAAACACTCATTGATGTAATGACAAACTCCCATTCAAAATACATTTTATTTAATTTTTCCTCCTAGCTGATGTTTGCAAAATGATTTCTACTTTTCAATGATCCCTTTATTCTTTGATTTTGTTTTATTTCTCCAAACCTGTCTTGAACTTTTGAGGTGATTGACTGAATTAACTACATGATAAAATTGTTTATTTAACTGATCATTGGTGGTAAATAGCATTAGGCTACTCATCTTTGGGTGTCATTATCTCTGACAATGGACTAAGGACTCCAGGGGAACACTAGCTGCCTTGTCTCTGGGTTGGCAGCAAGTTATAGTTTTCCATGCAATGTACATATATACATATAGTTTTATTACCAGAATTAAGATAGAGCTGATAGCAAGTGTCTTTACATTTCTATTCAAGGTCTCTGTGAGCTTTGGTAGCAACAGCGCCGAGTTACATTGGATACTTATATAATATACATATTCGAAAATCTGAATCAAATGATGTTTACTTCAATTTAATTCAGTAATATTTGGGACTGGCAACTTGAAAAGCATTTCTGCCAAATTATTCTCCCCATCACAGAACTTACCTGTCTGTAGAGGCATTGCTTGATAGTATTTTGCCTGGAATTGATAAGCTGCTCAGTACTAGCAATTGCTTCTTATATATCCTTGTCTTCAATTTTTCCATAAATATGCATGTTTGTTTTTATATAAAGAGTACAAGAATTAGTTACATTCTTCTTTTCTAATAACAATCTTTATTACACAGAGTTCCTCCTACTTACTATGGACCATCTATTACCTTGATTTAAAATTGATTTGAAGACTTTCATTTTGTGTTTCTAAAAAATACTTTCTGGTTTATATAGAATTATATATCATTATTTATTGCACACAGTATTAATAGTAAATTGTATTTTTTAAAATATTTTTTAGTTATAGATGGACACAATATCTTTATTTTATTTATTTTTATGTGGTGCTGAGGATCAAACACAGTGCCTCACGCATGCGAGGCAAGTGCTCTACCACTGAGACACAATCGCAGCCTCAAATTGTACTTTAAAAGTATTTATTCCTTATGATAGTCTTCCTTTCTCAGAATTCAATAATGATTTTGCTTTTCATGAGGTTTGTTTTAGAAAACAGAAACTCCATTCTATTCAGATGATTCTTAATTTTGTTATTCAAAATGTGTCCAATTTTTCCAGTAGAACATTTCATGAGATAGAAGGGAAAAGGTAAGAATGTATGTGTGTGAAACCAAATACACTTTTGTGATTGGCTTTAGATTTTGCAAAATAGCTTAAAAATGAAATGCTTATTGATACCTGGTCACTGTGGCTGTGTGTCTGTTGCCAATGAAAATGTAGCTGAAATACACAAGTATTTTCAAATGTGCTACATGGGTGTGTCCACACTGCCAGAAAAGAAAATAAACCATCCAATTGTTATGTAAACACTTTTGCTATCCCCACTTCACAAACATTTTGCAGATGTTTCCCTACGAAAACATTCTAGAACATACTTGGCTGCCTTTGCATACCTAAAGTTGTTTTGCAATAACTTTTTTTTAAATAAAATTTATTACTGTTTTTTGGAGTTGGAAAAATAAAGGGTGAGAGCATAGGCTTAATGAATTAGAATTAATGTAGCTTATGTTCTTAACATTGCAGTGCTCTTTAGCAATTTTCTCTATTTCATTACAGATAAATGTCATGAATTCAAAAGGAACAAATACACACAAAAGAGAGCTGAGAGTCATGGCAGTTCTGAAATATGCAGGACAGTGTTAGCCTCATGGACTCATCTCTATCCCCAGATGTAGTCTGAGAGATTGTCTCCTGGTCCCCAGGCTTCCCCATTCAGCAAGAACTCTCTCCCTCTGTGATTCAGTTAGGCAGTCAACAATGCAGTCATTGCAGAAGAAAGAACCCAGATGTCTCCACAGTATAGATAGCTGGTAATTGCTAATCTCTACAAAGTTCTAGTTAGCGTAAGTGTCTCCTGTATTTACAAAACTAGAATCTAGGTTGGAAGTGGAGTTTATCACCAAATTTAAAAGAAGAGAAAATAAAGATGCAAATGGATTTTAACATTTACTATATAAAAAAAATGCTTACCATTATACATAAGATTAAAGGAAGTTTACTCTTAATAGATTATTAAGTTTACTCATAATAGAATTATGCCTCACTTGAGTGCTCAGAACTCAAAAACAAAAATTGTAATCAAAACCCATTGAAGAGCCGGGCGCGGTGGCTCAAGCCTGTAATCCCAGCACTTAGGGAGGCTGAGACAGGAGAATCGTGAGTTCAAAGCCAGCCTCAGCAATGGCGAGGCACTAAGCAACTCAGTGAGACCCTGTCTCTACATAAAACACAAAATAGGGCTGGAGATGTGGCTCAGTGGTCGAGTGCCCCTGAGTTCAATCTCCAGTACCAAAAAAAAAAAAAAAAAAAAAAAACCATTGAAGTTGTGGTTAAATAAATCAGTTCAATATAGTCTTGCACAAAGACCCAGTTTAGCTGCTTACAACTTGTTAACTTTGGATATCTTAGTTCATGTGTCTTAAGCTCCATGTCCTTATGATGCTAAAAATATCAGTAGCTATCTAGAGAACTTACCATGTTCCAGACACTTTTATGAGGTATGCATGTTATATTATTTATCACAGAAATCCTATGAAGTAAGTCCTCTATTTTTATCTCCATTTTACAATTTGAAACTGAGGCATAAAGGGGTTAAGAATTCATTTTCATTTAAGTGCAGTGCTTCCTGTGTGCTGGACCCTCTTCTACATACTTTATAACTATTCATTCAAAACGCCTATCTACACATGCATGGCTACTCTTTTGATATCCTTTTTGTAGATAAACAAACTGAGACATATGTTAATAACTTGCTTAATGTCACAGTCAGTAAGTGGTGGAATGGGGATTTGAACCTACATTAGTGATTCCAGAGCACCCTCCAAAACCACCATTATGCCTCATATAGTTACCGCAAGGATTAAATAACATCATGTTGGCACATGATAAGAATAATAAAAGTTTATTATTATTATTATTATTATTATTAGTTTCTTCTGAAGATTATGGACACTCTCACCTAACGTGGAGAAATTAGAAATACTAGTGGTGCTAAGGAGATGGAAACCGGGACTGTTTTAAAACCACGTTATTTCACTGGAATATTAAAAAAAATAAGGAAAAAAATTAAAAAAATAAGGAAAGCTAGTGACTAAGAATAGAATGAGCAAGAGGAAGAATAGAAAATGAGGTCATATAGCTATCCGATCACATGGAACCTTGTAGACCATTGTAGAGACTGACTTTTGTTCTGAGTGAGATGAAAAGCCATTGATGAGTTTTGAGCCAAGTCATAAAATGGTCTGACTTACATGCTTTAACAGAATCACTCTGGGTTCCCTGGTGAAAAAGAACTGCAGGGGAGCAAAGGCAGAAATATAAGGTACTATTATTACATGAGGCTGAAAGAGCTTATGTAAATTGCCCAGGGTCTGTTACAGGGTCAGTAGGCATCAAACAGGATTTCCAACTCAGGCCTGCAGGAGTGAACCACACATGATGTCGAACAAGAGAATGGTGATGAAGATTTTGAAGTCTTCTTTTTGCATGCAGGCACAAATTGAGATACTTTTCTATAATATTTAGGTACAAAAGATTATCTCCTATACTTAAAATTGTGGTTTTCTTAACAAGTTCCTTATTGTTTGAGAAATATCTATGATAGCTAATACTAATTCTGATACCATACATATTTATAACCATCTAATATTGAGTAACCATTTATTTCTCTTTAATAAGTGTTTTAACCAAAAAATATTTTATAACCACAAAAATTAGTGCTGTGTGTTTCATATTAGGATAAGCTTAATTTGCTGCAAGAGGTATTTCCTTTAAGATTCCTTGGTAGTAGCATAAGAATATCTAAGCCAGAAAGCTACTGATATCTTACACACCAAGGCAGAAACGATTACATCACCTGATTCAATGTCTGCTTAGGAACCATTAGTTGGAATAATTGGTAAACGACATTAACAATTTGTCTCTGTTCTCTAAGAAGTAAGCAAAGTTCCTAAGAATCATCACTGACATTGTTATTGACTCTGTAAAGGGAAGGTATTATGTCTTTAGTGGGGCATAATCTCTGAGAATTCTGGCAATGAGGTCACAGGGGACCAAATGCCTCAGGCAGCACTCAAATTCCTAGAGGCAACGATAAAAGTCACATAGGACTCTATTAGTCAAAGTAATTAGCATTAAATGCAGACACAAACAGCTCTCAAATTTCAGTGACTTGAACCTAATATCAGTCTCTTTCTCTCTACCCCATAGTCTGAGAAGGGCTGAGTGGCCTTCTGGACAGCTGTCATCTAAGCAGCTACTCTGTCACCCAATCTTTTGGCCTTTCCCTGGGGTCGTCTGGAAATTCTGCACTCAGCATACCACCGAATAAAGAGTAAAAATTGTGAACGTTCTTGTGGGCCCTTTTCTGGGCCCTGGAATATTCCATTGAGTTATTTCATTGAATTCAATCTAACGGACAGCCTAGTTACAAGGATGCTGGGGAAGTAGAAGAATGAGTTCTAGGAATCTGTCACAGAAAGTACCAGATCCCAGGAGGAATAGAGAAAATAGAGTTTACTTTCAGTGCTAATGATCAAAAAGACATACTTCCTGGCAAAACTGAGCCAGTTGTTAATGTATTGAAATACTTAAATACTACCGTATTTAGTAAATATTTGTGCCTTGAATACATTGGTGGTTGGACAAGGTGTCTTTTTTTAATACATATTCAAAATACCTACTTCAACCAACTTTACATTAACACTAAAGATAAATAAAAACAAACAATATGAGACAGATTGGTAACAGAAAAAAACAGTAATTGGACACATGAGACATCTTGAAAGATGTAAATGAAATTTTATTTGAGGATTTATTTAAACTATTTATTTGAATGGTCCATTTAATGTTCTAGGTCCATCTCAAAATTACCCTTTCTTAGATCTTCTTTAACACATCCCTTCTTACAAACAATATTAATTGCCTTCTTACCTATGTTCCTATCACATCTTATATTTGTCTAGTGAGTATGAACTTGTATATGTAGCATTTTAAACAATTGTAGATCTCATTCCACTACTCTACTTGTTGTGTGGACTCCTGTGGACCCAGTAGATATTTTAGCTCAGAGTGGATACTTAATAAGCCTTTAAGACACGCAAATCGGATCCTGATGTTTACTCTGCTTTCAAACCTTTCAATGGATTCCCACTATTTTTAAGGCAAATCCCACACTTCATTAAAAAGTGAACAAGACATTTCACCATCTGGTCCATACCTATCTCTTTACCTTCCTTCATTTGTACTCTTAAGATTCAGCCATAGCCAACTTCTTTCTGTTCCTGAAAAGACTCACACTTTGTCACTATTTGCACCCGAGTTTCCCTCTTCCTGAAGTCCTTCCCACCACTTTCCACTTTCATTCCTACTTAGCTTTTTCAGTGAGATATTAATTTAAGAAAACTTCCTTGAAACATTCTATATTTGGAAGGATCCCTGCTATCTTCTTCCATATCAGCAGGTACTTTATCTAAAGTAATAAATATTTTTGTTTATTTTAAATCAATCATATGATTGTCACTTTGACACTGTACTAGTTTCTCCATCAAGTAGACATCATTTCTACTGAAAGCCATATTGCCCAACACCTAAGCCAGTTCCTGGCACATAGTACTTGTCAAGTAAATCTCTGTTGAACAAATGAACTAAAAATATCAAACGGAGATCATTAGAATTGGATCAGTCAACATTTATTGAGGACCAACTATGAGCTAAGTGCAGACCTTCCAACTCTAGAATTTAATTGTACTATATTTTCTCTGAAAATTGCTACTTTCCACTATTTATAAGAACTTCATTTCAAAGCCCATCTCAATAGCTCCTTCCCACTAAAGTTGCATCAATACCCCACACACAACCACCCACACCTGCTTTTCATCCTGATTCCCCTTCTTGCTCGGTGACTCAGGCTTAAAAATCTCAGAAATCTTTTTTAACGGTTCTCTCAGATCTCATTAGTTACTAAGCCCAACAGATTTGACCCATGCAAGATATCTTGAATTCATCCTTTTCTTCCCAGTCCTACTGCTACTCTCCTAGTTCAGGTTTTCATTGCTTGTCACCTGATCTAATTCAATAGCCTCCCAGGGTGTCTCTTCACTTTTATTTTCTCCCTTTTCCAATCTACTTTACGCATTGCAGACAGAGTAATTGACCCAAAGGTCGGTTCACTCCCCCAGTCAAAAACCTTCAGCGACTCCCCATTTTTAACCAAAAAGAGCAGCAAATCCTCAGCCTGGAATTCAAAAGCCTATATAATCTGGCCCCAATTTATTTTATATTTTCCAGGCTTATTTTATGGAACTCCCCCTTACTGTAGCCAAACTGGTTTTGTTTTCATTCGCAGAACTTCCCTTGCACTTATTACTTTCAAGCTTTGCTCATGTTCTTCCTGCCACGTCTGACCTCCCTTGCTTCCTATAAACCTGCATCTTCTCTCACCTCTCTCTATAGGGAGCTTCAAGTCACAAGGCATGGATGTTTCACAAATAGAATGAATGGAATTTTGTAGTTAAAGAATTCATTTCTGAATATCTTGGTTAGATTGTTTCCTAATTTTGTCTCTTTAAAAAAAAATCCTTGTCCTTCTTTTTTGTTCCATATCCAGAGCATAGCTTATCATTTCTGTAATCTTATTCACAGTGATTATAGCTCCTTTGTCTATTTGTCTTTATTCTTGGTTTTGTTTCTTTTCTTTTTGGATTTGTCATAATGTCACCATCTGGGGCTTCCATATCATGAAAAATCCAACGCTAATTTTTCTTAAGCCAATGAAAATACTTAAACTTGAATAGAATATTCCACTCTCATTTTTTGGTGGGTTGAGGTTATGGAAAGTCTCAAGGGACAAATTTAAAATCCAGTGAATTGTACTTACCAAGAATGACATTGCATGCACACAGGAGACAGCACTAATGCTTATGCTATAGATTAACTAGTAAACTAAGCTCATCCATCAGATACTGTAGTTCCTTTCATTGGTACATTTTTTAGTCTTCCTCAAAACAGATTATTGTGAAATATGACATTTGCTTAATATTCTGCAAAAGTGAGTTTCACTGAACTTAATATTTGAACATCTTTAAAATTCAGAACTTCTACATCTGACCATGAATAAGAAATGTCTCAGACACAGTATCTCATTGTAAATGATTAGAAAACTGGAAAAAACTTATGTAGCAACTATTCGCAAACATTACACCATTAGTAGCTCAGGACTGTGATCATTATAAGAGAAGAAATAAACCAAGCACATTCTGTGATATCCCAAACTTTCTATTAAAAGAAGCTATTTCTGTTGGAGAACCAAAGCAAGTTACAACAGCCTTGAAAAGTTGAAGAGATGAATTTCATAGCTTTTGCAGCTGAATTGAGAGGAATTTGGCTGACATAAATATCGAGAAGGAGGGACATCTACAAAGAAATATCTCCAAAACTCCACAGAAGTCCAACTTTTTTTTCAACTTTGTGCACATATGCTACTGTGATATGCCTTGAGGCTGAGAAAATAATTACTAGGAAATAAGCCATTATTAAAGATTATAAATTTTTAAATTCTAAGAGCTCACACAGGGCTGATAATAGATTTATGTTTTAGCCAGTGGAGAGACCTCAATGAACATTTAGGATTTTGATAGAAACTCCAAATGGACAATGCCTTATAATAAGGCTGCACTAGCACCAAAATAGAGTAAAAGCCACACTATGTGTGCCATTAAATAAGTAAAAATAAGCCTAAAAGTAATAAAACTGATAAATAAGATAATTTAACTATCTTTTAATACAATAATCAATCTTTTTTTAAAAAAACAAAAAATCCAGAAATTTCACGATGTAGTATTTATAGTGTCTAACATCCAATAAAAATTACTAGACATGTGAAAAAAGAAAGCATGAACAACAGAAAAGAATGATTCTTTAAAGGGATTGAGAAATTGACATAGATGGTAGAATTAATGGAGAAGGAGTTTAAAACAGCCACTATGAACATATTTAAGAACTTAAATGAGGGCATATGTGTAGTTTATTTATGATTACTTGCCTAACATGCATGAGATCTTGTGTTCAATTCCCATCAATGCAAAAAAGGAAAAAAATGAAACAAATGTGTATTACAAAGAGAGGAATAAGAGAGCAAAAGAATCAAATGGAATTTATTAACTCAAAAATTAAGTCTAACACTGGAAATGAAATATTTACTGAATATGCAGCAGACAACAGGCTAAAGATTGTTGAACATGAAGAGAAAACATGAGAAGCTACATAAAATGAAGAACAGAAAATAAAAACAAAATAATATGAATATTCTCAGCAACCTTGGGATAATATTAGGCATCATGTGTAATAAATATTACCTATATCCAATACAGAACACTAAGCACATAATGCAACATGACATCATTAGTGTGCCAAAAAGATGGAAAAACAAACTCATTAGTCTGGAATTCTGTAAATAGTAAACTTTTATTCAAAGTAAAGAAAAAATTAAAACAATCTCAGCCAATTATGGCTGAAATAATTTCCAGTGAACATGTAATGCAACAATAATATCAAAATGACAAAGTTCTTTAAGCTGAAGGAAAACCATACAAATGGAAATGGATTTACACTAAGGGAATGAAGATATATTTATTATCAAAAGTGGTAAATATGCTGGGAAATTCAGAGATGAACTCTAAGTTAAAAATAATAGTGGATATATGACAGATTACTAAAAATAATCAATACAGGTCATGAAATTGTTACCAAAAAAAGAGCAAAGACCAGGTGGACCAATAGAAAATAAATACAATATTGTAAATTCAATTTTATTGATAATTACATTAAATTTAGATGGTCTACACAAATGGAATTAAGAATAAAGACCCAATTTTATTATGTCCATAAGACTTTCTTTAAATTCAAAAAACAGATTACATCCACAGGCCCAAAGCAAAAGGGCCAACTGATCATAGAACACAACTTCTCATATCATGAGATAAAATAAACCTTTTTTTCTTTTCAAGTTGACTGTCTCAGGTATTTTGTTACATTAAAAGAAGCTGACTAATATACATGCCATGTAACTCAAGAGGTCCATTTCTAGTTATTTTCTATAAAAATCTAAAAATATAAGCCCACAAAAAGACATATGCTTAAATGTTCATATGCATATTTGTTCAAATTGCCCCACATTGTAAACATCCCAAATGTCCATCAAGATGGTTTAGTAAATACATTTTTATATATTTATATAACTTATATAAGGGAATATAGTCAGTGATCAAAAAATAAAAGATTAACTACTAGTTAGCCCAACAACTTGGATGAATCTTTAAAAAGAAGTCAGGATGAGGGAAAGAAGGACACAAAAGTACACATAAAATATTTACTTATATGGAAGTTTAGAGCAAGCAAAATAATGTACAGTTTCTGAAATTAGATCAGTGATTACCTGAGACCAGAAGTGGAAGGAAGGTGATTGGATGCAAAATGGCATGAGTGAACTTTTTTGGGTGATGGAAATTTGCCACACTTTTGTGATGGTGGTGTATATTTATGTCAAAATTAGTAAGGACAGTTCTTTTCAATCTTCTATGGCCCTGTATTTTCCTTTGACTTCTAAATTAACTGGTGACTCAAATTGATGAAGAGATGTAATAGTATTATCCAAATTCAATTGTAGACATCTATAAAGAAAAAGGATAATGAACATTCGATAAATATTTGCCATTGTATTTTGAAATGTAAATAATTTAAGAGCATGATGACCCAGCCAGAAAAGCCTTCATTCAAATCTATGAACCCTTTTATGGTATCAAAAATAGTTCTTGTCAAAACATATGAATCATAGCTTTGTTTAGTTATAGCACATCAAGGCATGAAGGCAAGAATTTATGTTTACTTCAGAAAAGATGCTTTGCAAATCTGAGTTGTTACAAAAGTCCCAAGTAATTGAACATTAACAATACTTAAAATGTTTCATTTTCAATTGCTTTGCTTATAAAATTTAACAGTACAAATTATTTCATTTATTTAATCACTTAAAATTGCATTTCATTCTGAACATTGTGATTCTTTTAATTATATAACTAATTAAGTAACTTAATATGATTTAGAAAGGAAAAGGAATAGTATGAGTTCAGGACGCCAAAATCAAAACTCACCATAGCCACTGCTGTTCTGCTTATAAATGCAATAACAACCCCTTGCACTCAGAGTATCAGAACTTTACCTGTAACGGGACTTTTTAAAGAGGATCTGTTTTCACCTTGAACTTGGAAAGCAGCATTCTTGGACTTTTAGATGCCATTATAACCTTGATTTCTCTTCATTTGTATCTCTCTTCTATAATCACCTCACCAGGGAACATGAGGCCATAACTATAACATAAGAGGTACAACTTAGTTTGAGCCTTTTTCAAAACTAACATTAGTTATATCTTCATCTTAGTTAAGTTCCTGATAAATTTGATTTGGAAAGGCTTACCACAAAATCTAAATTTGTTTATATTTCTTATAATTTTTTTCCTCCAGAGTCAATAAAAAATATTATCATTGTATGTATGAATAAAACTTCCAATGTTTCTTTGTGAGGAGTGTCTTAATTTCATTTTCTTAGTCATACAATATTTTTACATGGGATTTGATGGGGAGCACCCATAGTGAAGAAATTATTCTTCATGCCACATAAAATATGGTGCAATTTAATTGTTAGTTGCCATTTTTGTCTGTATACTGTGCACATAGCACTGCATCATAGAATATATTTCATATGTATACATATGTATTTGGGAATCGTAACATTTTATTTTTATGGAAAACTACTATATAGCATATTATTTTATATTTCTTTCTAAAAAGTGATAAAATACAGCCAAAAAGTCAGTGCTGAGAAAAACATAACAGTGTAAAATAGTTAGAAAGTATGAAAATTGGAGAGAGATGGGACCAATATTTACATATCAAAGAAGAAAACAATAGGATTATAAAGCAATCTCCAGGGTTCTCTTGTGCTTTGGGTTGTAAGTAGTTCAACTCCTTACTATCTTTTGAAGATTGTTTATAAAATGAATAACTTTGAAGATGAAAATGTCATATCTCCCTGGAGCAAAAGAATCTTTCTCCATTACAATAAAAATAATGTCTCCCTCTGGGGCAAAATCAGGCAAATTTACTTCCTTTTATAAAAGATGTGGACTCCCTAAGTTCAGGATTCTTCTCCAACTGCACATACAGGAATCATCTGGTGCTCTTTCCATAACCCTGTGGAAAACTGAACTTGAGTAGTTGGTGTAAATATGGAGGCTGTGGCTACTACTGTTGCTGTGAGCAATGAATTCCTTTTTTGCTGAATTCATGTTTTTGAGGGAGTCATTTGAAGAATCATAGACTCTTGCATGATCAGTAGGGATTCCTGATTCCTTGATGTTGATAAAATTCCTTCAGCATGAGGAAAATAAGAAGCTACTATGTTAGTAAAAGATACAATAATAAAACTCAGATAGAACTGAGGCAGTTATATTTGTGCCTAATTGAAATTATTATAGACTAGGACCTGGTGACTAGGAACTATGGTTTCCTTATTTCTCTGAAGAGATCCACTCCCTGACCTCAATGTTGGAGGTTTGTTTGTTTTCCATTGTTGGCCAGTAATAGTTAAGTCATGATTACTGTTCAGCCACTCACCCACCTCTTATATCATGTGTCCTGCAGAAAAGGAGGTCAAGTTTAGGGACTCTAGCACAATTATTCAAATATTGCATTTGGTAACCTAGGACAGTACCACTTTTGTTTCATTGGGCAATCAGTAGCTGTGAGGGTACTTAATTAACCAGTGAACATAAGCCCCACACATCACTAGTGCAAAGGTAATAGGGCACATCCACATTCCAGGTCCAGGTTTTGCTAATGGGGGCCAAGAAAGGAATCACCAAATTCACTTATAAACTCACAGAGAGACACATGATAAAAAATCAGATGAGAAACATATCATGAGTATCATGAAACTGCAGGAATATTTTTATTTGAATAAACTTATTTATATATTATTCATAGTTAACTCCTCAACATTCAAAGTATTCTAAAGTAAAGAGATTCTCTTTTGCTAGGTGAGTTCTCAGATTTTTTTTTTTATATCAGAAATTGAACCCATTTTTTTTTTTGTTTTCTGGGGGCTTTTTTGTATCAGAAATTGAACCTATGGTGCTGAACCACTGAGCCCCAAACCCAGACCTTTACATTTATATTTTGAGGCAGAATCTCGCTAATTTGCTTATGGACTCTAAGTTGCTGAGGCTTCTCCCCAACAATCTTCCTGCCTCAGTCTCTCAAGTTGCTGGGATTATAGGCATGCACTACCACATCCAGCTGAATTCTTTTGAATTTCAGAGAATTGAACTTTAGAAAATTTATGTAGTGAGATTATCTTAAAGGGGAAGAAATCCATAAAAAATTGAATTGATCAGTAAAGTCTACATAACAGAGTGAATGGATTCGGAAGTTACAGCAACTCCCATGCTGGGCTGGGTGGTAGTTCTATCACAACTTTGAGACAGAGAAATCTCTGAAAGCAATTGCCATACTTCCAAAGTAAATTTAACAAGAATAGCTACAAGAAAAAGAAATGGGGCTGGGATTGTGGCTCAGTGGTAGAGTGCTTGCCTCACATCTGTGAGACACTGGGTTTGATCCTCAGCATCATATACAAATAAATGAATAAATGAAGGTCCATCAACAACTAAAAAATAAAAATAAAAAAGAATAGCTACAAGGACAAGGAATTTTTATATTCTTCCCATTTGTCAAGGATTCACTTTTCTCTTTGCCTTCTGGGGAACCTGAATTAAAATTTTAAATATTTATTTTTAGCTGTTTGGTTGTTGGATCATTTCTGTTTATGCAAAATTATGGCAACATCAGTTAAGCTAGATATGTTTATTAGGATTTTTTTACTTTAGTTCTTAGTGAGAAATCTATATTTAAAAAAAAGAAACCTGAAGTTAAAAAGTCTGTGTGGCCCTCCATCTATATGAATATCTTTTCTACAATGACACCATCTTTAAGAACTAACACCTTAATAGAGGACCATTGAAAGGACAATGAAAGCTAGAGAAGGCATATAAAGAGAAAAAGAAAGAGAAGAAGGGAGAGAAGAGGAGAGGGAAAAGAAGAGATCACCTGCTCTGTAATTTGTCATATTTTCCTCCCCCCTGTCCAATATTTTGCATCAGTTTTTACAGAAATGAAAATTAAGCATTCTGCTATCAGTAATTCAAAGTTTCAATCTTTTACACCTTGATATTCATCTTGAAGATTGTCCCTAACCTTTTTTTATTCATTTAGAATAAATGAGACTCTATTCAGCCCATTTTTCTGCTGACCAAACAGAGGTTTTAAAAAAGTAGAATAAATCATATAGGTGATTCTAATGTAAACCTTGAAATTTGAAATTTGACATTGTCTCTGAACTCATAGAAAATTTAACCACCCATTAATAACATTTAATTGACAACTCTGTAACATTATTATGAGTATGCACTTGCAATTACATTTAATCTACTATTAAATTCTAACTCATGAATACAGAAGCAACCCCTATTTGAAATGTTAATGATGCTGTTTGTGATATATTATGATATATATGATTCTGGAAAGTTAAATACATGTCATTCAAGATGTCACACATAAATATAGAAAAGAATCTAAATGAACACTGTCTTTTAATCAACTAAATTACAAATGTATTAAAGACAAGTCTTTAAAATATGCTTTCTAGAGTAAAATGTGCACATATTACCTGTGTTTACTAATGTTCCAGATACATGAATTATTGGTTATAAGACATACAGTATCTGGTTATTTGTACTATGTAACTGAAACCTGCCATATTAATTGTTTCTTTTGGAAATACAGATAATTGTAATCCAGGGATTGCTTTTGTTCCAAGCAATGGATTTTAATTACATTTGCAAAATGTAATTAATAATAATTATATTATTACAACTGCACAATATTAATTACAATTACATTATAATAAAGAACCCTAATTTCATTTGGAAAAAAAATAGAAGTGATTTTGAAGCTCAAGGCATTCTTTCAAATTCTAAGTGGTGTTTTAGAAAAGAAATTATTGCTATTCTTTTTAGAATAACTATTTTTCTTTTTTACACATCTGACCTTACAATGCCCTTAGTATATTGTATTTTTAACTCAATATGCTGCCTAAACAGATGAAAGACGAGCCAAATCCATCATAAAACCATACTGGATATGTTATTTTTGCTCGCTTATTAAAAGGTACAGAAAGATTACTGTCATTAAAAATTGTTAAATTGATACAGTTTATCGAATTGACCAGTTACAGCAGGCAGAAGGCACACAGTGCTTTGGTCTCCAAATGCTTTATTATAAAAAGAAATACTTGGACAATGGGATGTTTGACTTGAAGGCTTTCCCAGTTCCTAACTGGGGATATTATAAATCAAGACTAAAATCTTTGGGGATAATTTCTTTGAATCCTTTTATAACAGGAATGTGCTTAATTTTCATCCAGCTTCAACATTGTTCAGTTAGTTCTGGATTATTCTTAGTAATAAAACCATTTTCAGGAATCTTCATATGTCAGATTACCATTTCCTGGACAGGATAATAGCTTTCCTTTTGTTCTCTAGACTAGACTTCCACCACTGGAAATAACTCTCATGATCTCCAGAATGGATGAAGGCTGGAACCTTGCATAGAGGAGATAAGATCATTTACTCTAATCAATATCTATCTTGGAGTTTTCCTCATGGTACAAAACCAGATGAGCATGCTGAACATTCCACCAGGTTATGTAGCGGTACACCACAAAATAATTATTATATCCCCCAAATGAACTCCTAAACTAATAAACAAATAATGGCAAATGTGAAAGAATTAATACAACTTGAACTCCTTATTCAGTAGGATATGCATTTTAAACTAATATTCTAGTTGATAATGATACAAAGACACTCCTTGACTTCGTTTCCAGAATTACTGATGAAAGTACTGCCCGTCAAGATCGATGAGAATAAATTAAGCTGTAACAGAAGAGAGAAACATAATATTAAAAAAATACCCTCATTGAAAAAAGTATTTTATATACATATAAAATTGTAGATATTGAAATGAGAATAACTACATATTGAGACTTCCAAAGGTCATCTTTATTAAGGAAGTAGATTTATATCTACCTAGATCTTATCTTAGATTCTTATGGAGTAAAAGAGAATCCAGAATTTGGAGACATGAATTGGACAGAAACAGGTTTTTCTTAGCAGTGTGTCACAGCTACTAAGATGACCTGAATTTGAGCATATTTCAAATATTCTTTTGACTTTATCACTATTGTTGTATAATTTCTTTGCTGTGATAAGAAATGAAAAGTTAAAGCTAATGCTGGAATATGAAGATGTGAACTAAATCACAGTTCATTTATCTGGAAATGATCTGGCTGCAGTGACCTGGGCTTCATCCATTGCCAAATTTGTTGGTAATTTAATCGGCTAGGTAGATGCCCTCTTTATACACAGAGTTTCATGTGAAAATGTCCTGAAGTTAAACATCAGGGAGAGCTAAGTCCTAATAATCAGGTAAATGAATATCAAAATGTTTAATGTTGGCAAAAGGTGAACAAGTCATTAGCCTTCGCTACTAGATCCTTCAAGCAGGACAGACTACATAATTTGTAGGGCTCAATGTATGAAAATGCATGGCTCCTTGTTAAACTATTTTAAGAATTTCAGTTCAGCAAGAGCAAAACATTAAACTAAGTTCAAGGTTCTTTTAAATGCAGAGGCTCTGCAGTTGCAGATTACACACCCAGGAGGCCACTCCTGCCTCCAAATGTGTATGAGTTACAAATGCAAAAAAAAAAAAAAAAAAAAAAAAGGTGGGGGGTTTATTTTTGGAAAGATGGCTCAGTATTATGCAGAAAATAAAGTGATTATAGATGAAGATGATACATTCAAGAATCAGTTGGGAAAGTTGTTAATAATTATGTGATTAAAATACATACTCTGATGGCTAGTGACATGTTACATGTATTTACTGTGTATTAGGAACATTGGGAAGTTTAATAGATATGGCTAATTGAAATGATCCTGAGTAGTATGTAGCATGCTCTCTGACTAGTTTCTACAACTAATTTAAAATTCAGCAGAATAATGTGAAGTCTTTTACTACTTAATTAAACTTCTGTAATGCCTGTTTTACCAAGATGAATAAAATACATAAATTGTATGAGGTGACATCTAATGCACACAAAAAAAGAGAAATGTAAAAATCAGAACAGTGGGTACATTAAACTGATTCTTAATAATTGAAACCAATTTAATCATTTGAGATTATTTTATTCTAGCTGACGTAATACTGTAGCAGTTATATTCTAATTATAACCTGTTTCATTTTACTCTGCCTTTCTAGTTAATTATTACAGTCAATTTGTAAAATGACATGGTTCCACATTTGCATAGGTCACTATTAAATAAATGAATAGCTGAAATTACTCTAGCATTGAAGTGTCAACTTTGGTAGAAGTCAAGAGGACTTCAAATGTTCTTCTAACACCCCTTAATGTGTTAATGACCACTATTAAACTGCAATTAAAAGGCCAGGAAAAATGCATGAAACAGTTAATAGAAAAATAGCACAGACACAATTAAAACGATTCTGGATTTTTTTTTTGACTGATAGAAAATAAAGTGATATGCTGTAAAAAGTGGAGTGTGAATCTATTTCTAACTCAAGGCAGACTTGACAGTTTAATGATAACAAATCATAGGCTGCCTTTTTGGGGAGCATTGAACGTCAGCTTAAAATTAACATCAGTAGTAAACAAGACAATGTGGTGATTTTACCTTGTATTTAAATTACTACTTATTATGTACTAAATAATAGCTTTAAATAACTTGGTGTCCAGATTACTGATATACACTGTATCTGTGTGAGAAAAAGAGACAGTACTGAAAGATATGTTTAAGTTTTTGTCATCCCAAATAAAGGATAAACGTATGTCTCCGTGCTGAGGTCTTGTTAAAGTTGCCTGTGAAACCTTTTGCTGAATCTGTTGTATGCTGAAATCCCAACACTGCTATTAGAGCACTTCACTCACAAAAGTCAGGAATTCAGATGATTAGCATAGACTGTATTTCCCAGGATCAGAGATTTTCTTTAACTCAAGAATACTCTAGAAAAAAATGAAATAATTAAATTTATGCATGAACATTCAACTGTCAAGAAGCATCTTAAAACCAAAAAAGGATGAAACATTTTTACAAAGGATAATTTTTCCAAAATATATTATAGATAATATTTTTACAAATGACTCAGATTTCTGCTTCTTGTCTCAGATTCCTCAAAACTTGAAAGTCACAGAAATTTCTTCTAGGTATTATTTACCGAGTGCAAGCCATCAAGAAACCAAATGATATGTTCTACCTATGGGCATGGTGAACGACTGTAGTAGTGACTACAAATACAGAAAGAGATACCATGATGGATACAAGGATAACTTACATCTGTATCCAAACCCACATCTTTTTTCCATGATTATATTATATGTCACCCATAACTGTGTTTTTGTCTTGAATTATTTATATTGTCTTAATTCCATGCTTAAATTCTTACATAAAGTTCATTATAATTTTAAGTAGACATGTCCATATAAATTCATGGTTAATACTGGATCCTTGATAATGGCAAACTAGTCATCTCTGATCATTGATCTTAATGATTTATGGAATATGGCATTAGTGGTGTACTTTAATGGTGCATAATATTTATACACTTTTAATATTGACTATATCAAAAAATCACTTGACCCATGATTAAAATGTTACTAGTGGGGAAAATTGCATTAAGTACTCAATATCATAGAAATGCTTTATAGTAGCCTAAGAAGCAAAATATCTATTTTATTATCCCAGACAAAAATTTTCAGAGGCACCAATGTCAGTTATCATATTGGGCTGCACAGTCAATATGCCATTTTGCAGGTCCCTTCTAGGCCCAAGGACCAGAAGTGGTTAGGAGAACATTTATCAACAGCATGGCAGTGAGTATATGAATTAAACATTTGGGAGTGAATATTTCAAACGTGTTACAACCCCCTCTTTAAGAGGTCATGGGAAAATGGATTGGGGTAATTATCACCTAGTCCCATGGGCATTTTTAAAAGGAAATTTATTTTTAGTTTACATTGCTATTCAAATCCCCCTCGCATATATTCTATTGTCTTTAACTTTTAAGAAATGTTTTATTGGAAATTCCTTTATTTAAATTAATTTTCCTATATGGTTAACTACTTTTAGCAGAAAGAATACTTTTTCCTGTAATTTTTGTCCTAAAAAATATGAAAGAAGAAAGAACCAGGCAACGGTTACTTTCATGATTATAACCTGGCACATTTGAATCAGTGAGACAAAGGTGGCTATTTGAATGTCACTTTCCCCAGGTATATAAAACGGCAGTTGAAATAAGGTTATGCTATTTTCTGTGTCTCAACCTCAGAAGACTTTTTTAAAGCTGTTTAACCAATGCAACGAATAGCCCTTAGTCCCATGTGTCACATTTCATATTCAGAAAGTGAAGACAGGAGTAAATGTGATTTATATACTTTTTTGGTAATTTATACTAAATTATGACAAAGAAATAAGATGAGGTAGGTAGCAATCACATTTTTGTTTCCCTAAATGTTCCTTAGAGAAGAGATGGCAAAGGAAAGGGGACATGATGCCTTCATCATGCTTAGAACTTAAAAAGAAAATGATACAGATATGAGGAAAGCACCAACTAGAACCATTATAGAAATATTAGCTAACAATCTGGATCAACAGGAAGAATTCTAATTGAATTTGGTGTTTTACAGTCAAGGTATGACAAGGTGAAGTTGATGTAATTCCATCCACAGAAACTAGCTGGACTATACAAAATTATTGTAGTTAAAATATGGCTTCTGGGGGTACATATACACAATGGAATATTATTCAGCAATAAAAAAGAATAAAATTATGGCATTTGCAGGCAAATGGATGGAATTGGAAAGCATTATGCTAAGTGAAGTAAGCCAATCCCAAAAAACCAAATGCCGAATGGTCTCTCTGATTAGTGGATGCTGATGAATAAGGGAGGTGGGAATGGGAAACATAAGAGAAATGGAGGAACACTGGATGCGACATGGGGGAGGCGGGGGGCAGGAAAGGGGAATGGGTATAGTAAAGATGGTTGATAAAATATATATATATATATATATATATATATA
>PVHX01013027.1:20000-35062 GCA_004024805.1 Geosciurus inauris | reverse complement strand
TGAGAAAAAATAAAAAAATATGGCTTCTGTTAGGGTTAAAAAATAGTTTCATAAAACACTGGGGGCAAAGAAAAAGCATGCCATCAGGTTGTGGGTAAAATGGAAAGGAAGTCCTCTTTGTACAGTGGGGAAATGTTGAGGGAGTAGCATGGACTCAAATTAGCAGGCTGCAACATTCTAGGAATCTTGTGCTCCTGGTGAAAGAACGGGTCATGAACTGATTATAACATGAACGATAACACCAGAGTTTTATTTTTCAATTTTTATTTTTATTTATTTTCTGGTATTAACTGTAATAGAATCTCAGGAGGTAAGTAGGGTCAGGTTTGGTGAATAAGGGCAAAACAAAATCACAAAAGAGGCAGCCAGACACATAGGAGACAAGAATCAGATTGATCAGCCAAGTTCAGAAGAGCCACAAGTGCAGATCCTCAAAATTGATCATTTACATTAGAGAGTAACAATAATACCTAAACCTCAATCTCTCCTGTATGCATCTTTTATATCTCATCATGGATTGCAAGGGAACATAGAAAGTCATGTATATTTTCTCTCAACAGCATCCCCCATGCACAGTTCCTGTCATTCCATAGAGACCCTAAATTTTGTACCAGCAGCAGGATGGAGGCAAGAAATCAGCACCTGGATTGAAAGTCTGCAAGAATGAGTGGAGTAACTCAGCTTCATTCATATACGGGAACACACTTTGCTTGAAAAAGGTCAGGGACCAAGGAAGAGATGTCCAGTTCATGCCAAGTGACCAGAAACTGTGGACTTCATGAAGTGAATCAAAGAAAGAAATGGATGAGTTTATAGGGATGGGGAAAATCTGGAGATTTAATGATGGGTCAATTCATTTCCATGGAAAGATAAGTGAATTGTTCCTCAGGAGTTTCTTCTGGCAGACATTCATTGCAAACACAGGTCTTCCTTCTATTCTATAAGTGCATTCTTACATAGAGAATTATAGGGCTAGCGATGTAGCTCAGAAGCAGAAGGATGGATATCAGGGATATCGGGATCAATCAGGCAGAAGATCCTTTTCACTTAAGCAACTTATAGTATCACCTAGATTCTGATAGTACAAATTAAATGTACACACAAAACCCTCTACACAAACAGAAAAATAGTACAATAAATGTACCTTTTATTTTTCTTGTTGCCAGAGATTGAATCAGAGTGTTTAACCATTGAGCCATATGCCTAGCCCTTTTTGTGTTTTATTTTGAGACAAGTTCTCACTAAGTTGCTGAGGCTGTCTTTGAATTTGCAATCCTCCTGCCTCAGCCTCCAGAGCAGCTGGGATGGAAACATGCGCCACCACAACCAGCAAACAGCAAATGCACTTTTAAAGTTCAGGGGAAGAAAGTATCTTTTCAATGTGGCTGAAATCTAAAATTTTAAGAAGTCAATTCTTAAAGGAGGGCAGAGTTTGGATACAACTAAGTTGAGAGAAGAATACAGAACTCTGGTGGGCAGGATGGGCACAATGGCAGAGAGCTGAGAGGCTGATTTTCCTGGAGTTGCAAGGGTATATTCTGTACTTTGTGGGTGTAATAGATCAGAAACACAATTTGAGACACATTGTAGAACAACTTTTAAAATGAATTTACCTGACAGGCGTGGAGTGTGCTGTTGAAGGTTTAGGATTATGTGACTAATGTAACTCAAGCTGCGCATAAGAGAAAAGTGGATTGTCATGAGAAAATGCCAGAGCAGAAAGAGAAGTTAAGAAGGTGCTCACCTATTAGGTGCTTGTATTGTATTTCATACAGTTTGTATATCGTAGATATATGTACACACAGCTACACAGAGCATGGATTTGGAAATTGACTATGTTATTACTTTACTTGTTTGAGGAGACCTTCATTATACTTTCACTTTGCAGATGTAAAAAGGAGTGTGTTCTTCCTCTCTAGCTGGCTGCCTTTGTAGAAACTGCCCTCATCTTGTCCTGGTAACCTCAGTATCTTGAAAAAGGTTCTTTTATACATAGTCTAGCTAGTCTTCTTTACATATAAAGTAAATCATCTTTGTTTGAAGGATTAAATAGGTTTTAGTCATTTGTTTTCAACATACTTCATTATGTTCAAAGTATTTCATTATTTCAAAGTGGTGAAATATTTTTATTGTAATAAGCATGGTTATCAAAAGAATTTGGTTATTTTGTCATTTAAATAGTTTCTTAAAGTTATTGTTTAAATATCAAGGAGTCACCATAATGCATTCAGAATTTTTGTTTTTTAACCTAGAATCCAGTGATTTTTGAGACTATTTGGGAAAACATAGGAGATAATTACAACACGTTTGAAACAATGGGAATAAAAAGAACAATATGAAAGTTGGAATATGAAAGTTGAGAATTATAAGAACACAGATATGGTTATATCAAAAGAAAAAAGGAAGAGAGAAAATGTCTTGACATGCTTCGTGAAACCTATGTGGTGCAAAACCAGTCATTTTCAAAGATGAAATTAAAAAAAGAGGAAAATGATTTAACTAATATAAAATGGTTTGGGTAAGGTCAATTGAACAGATAACAGGGGAATTGAATAGAAAAAAGGCAGGGGAGAGGTATAGGTAAAGGTATGGAAAGAGGATGAAAACAAAAGTATCTGAATTGTCAAGGAAAGAGGAGACTACAAAGAGGGAAACAAGAAAAATATTGAAGGACATATGTGTAGAGAAAAAATGAAGAGTGCATCCAAATAGTCAGGAGGTATAACTCCAAAAAGGTTTGAACTGAAATAGTAACATCCCAATTAACTTACATATTTTTAAGCATTATAAAATTATACTTTGAAAATGCTCATAAAGTAAAATTTAAAAGTCTATAAAACTCTAATTCTTTTATTTTTCAAAATGAAAATTTTAATGAATGTTCTTGCTGTAATAATTTATTATGTATTTAGAACTATTATTCTTTGGGCTCAATTTTTGGAGGGAAAATTTAAAATCAGCAATTGTTTTAAATATATTAGAATGAGTTATTTGCTCAACTTATTTTCAAATATATCTAGGTTCTAAACAAAAATTAATTGTAAAGTTGAGAAAATGTCGATCTATTTAAAGCTGATATGACAGTTGTTGAACATTGTGAAGTATCATCTTGACGTGAACTAAATAAGGTAGATTAGTGACTGACACTAGCAATGTCAGAATTTACAGCACACACAAACTCTATGGAAATACACTATTAGCACCCACAGTAAGCAGTGATGAGCAATGAGATAAAAATTGACAACGTCAATAGTCACAAGCCCTCACAGTCAAGAATAATGAACTACATGTGTGTACGTACAGGTGTATATTCAGAAATATGTACATAATGAAATGAATCTTTAATGATTTCCATAAAAATTAAATTTTGTGTGACAATAAATGCTCTGTGAATATGTAGGTGATAAAATTAATTTTGGTGTAGATTAAATGTAGATGATATTTGCTACAAAAGATAATGATAAAGATGGTGTTATAATAATCCTTTAGAGGTGGAGTGGTCTCAAATATGTGCTTTTCCTTCTTGACATGATAAAAGGACCCCAAATACATAGTTTTATTTTTTAATTGTTCTATTTAACTTATACTATGCTAATTAAGTTAACCTTTTGCATACTTACCTAGAAATGCATGAGCATTAGCTAAAATGCTTTTCTTTTTATTAAAACTACCACATATGTTAATATTTCTTTTTTATAACAGGAAAGATGACATACCTTCCTCAGAATTTTCTTGGGGAATTAGAACTTCAGGAAAGAAAGATGCATTGTGTCTCTCTTTCTATTTAGTTAGTAATTACTAAGCATGCAAGATATCTCCTGAATGATTTGAGCGCAGATTAACAATGCTGTGAAGATCATTGTCATAACAGTAAAATTTAACATACTGTCCTAAGTGTATCCACAGGCCCTCTTTAATTTGTAGATTTTTTTTTATTCAGGACTAATCTTATATTCTTTTCTGTTTTCTTCCACTATTGTTTTTTGGTAGGAAACCATAAGACAAATACTTTTGGCCTCTCTTTAGAGTTTCCAAGTTGTATGAGATTGACAGCAGAGTTTTAACTCCGTTCTGTGGTCTAGTATTCCTGTAACAGCAAGCCCAGAATGCTGATGCACAGCCAACAAAGAAAGCAGGGGATATGTAGAAAGACATAGCTCATAAGTTCTAGTCATAGGACACACGCCAGCCACTGGCAATGGCAGTGGGGGACACATCCCAGACAGAAATGCTCTCTAGCCACCAGTATCCCTGAGTGGATCAAAATGAAAGATAACAAGGCAAGAAAAGGGATTCTACCCAGAAAAACCAATGAGGTATTCAGCATTTGGCAGCCAAGTTAAGTAGATCACTAACTCCTTAAATAAAAATGATTGTGACAAGTTCTTTCTACTCCCTCTTTAGTGTGTTAGTGGAGCTTCAGACTTTCAGAGAAAATACATATAATTCATAATATGCATGCAATACATACAATTCGTAAATACTTGCACACAGATTTCTCTTTCCATCATTGGCCCATAGAAGAGGATTAAATTAACAATTATATAAAAATAAATAAAGTCTTTATATTTGAAAGTATTTCTTTAGTTTTATTGCTATATGCAGATATTATGGATACAAAATTTACATATTTATTCTTCTATTATATATTTTATATTGTATGTTTATGTATAGAAAACATGTCAGATCTTATATGTAAAAGATAAATTGTGTGAATAAAACTATACTTTTTGCAGATAATTGCTGACATATATATGTATGTGTGAATAATGTGCATATATATCTAAGTATATCATCATTCACCTGTCTACATTTGCTTTGTAGATTTCACTTTCAATGAATCCACAGTCTGGTTCAGTTCTGGAGTTACAAGGGACATTTTTAGCAAATTTGCAATTTTTAGGACAAAACCCACATGAAAAAGATAGACCATACAAAGATAAGTATGTTAACCCAGGGAAATTAAAAGTAAATGAGTCACTCTCACCACCTGAAAATGGAAAGAAAATATAAACATATACATGTAAGATATTTCATAATTGAGAAAACCATTATTTAGAATGTGAAAAGTGGTGTATATTTTCACTTATTTAAGTACTTTTGAATAGCTCCTTTTGTTTCTCAAATATATTCCCTGAATAATTTTTAAGTTTCATTTTAAACCCTATTTTATAAAATATCTAATGCTGACATCATTCTCCACACTGGATCAATTATCTAGTCTGAATAAACTTTAATTGAGCCATTTAAAACATGTGCAGCTGTTGTGAACTGAAATAGGCAGATAGTTTATCTCATTAGTATTAATTTAAATGTTCGTGGTTTTGCACATTTTCATAAGCATAATGTATATTTATAGTAATTTTTCAGTCATCTTAAAAAAATGAACAAACAATATACATTTTGAAAAATACTTACAGATGCCAGCATTTGTTTTCTGAATATGTCAAAACTGTTGGAAAAATACTTTTCATCAGGCTTAGTAATAAATGATTATAACCCAAATTCTCTTTAATTCCTTTAATTTTGTGATTACTTATATTGTAAACTTGACATTTTTTAGGGATTCTTATTTTGTCTTACATTATTTCAAATTTGTTTATTCTAAAGCATGAAGAATTCTCTGATGAGTATCTGTCAAACCCAGTAACTGCATTTGCTTTTCTGTGTTCTAAAAGTTAAAAAAAAATTAGAGAAGAAAGATAAACTTATTACAAGTATTTTTTAAATAATTTCTGACAGGTATACTTACATTGTACAGTTACTGCTGTTATTTTGATTTGGTTTATCTCTGAGACCATATGTTTAGGTTTAAAAATATCATTTATTATTATTTAATAATATTAATGAGAAGTAATTTTCATTATTTGAAAGAAAAATGCTTCAGCTTCTACTAGTACCTCTTTTTAATGAATATTCTTACCTATCAAAAGCATAACCTCTTAGAACACTGACTCTAGCTGGCCAACTGCAAATGTGTTTATTTTCCTTTTAGCTATGTGTTCAAGTGTTCAATTGTTCATGGATTGCTGTCGGGCCTTAGTTTCTCTTACTTCATTTAAGATAGAGAATCTGAATGCTAGCATTCCTGAGTTTTAGCAAATAGAAATGGTCTTGGTTTTAAACTGCATTTGATTTTAAGAAGGATTTGGACATGTGAAGACACTCACATGAACACATAGAAGTGTGTGTCATAAAACATGAGCGCAAGCTTCTGTGTGTGCACACAGACCTGAAATAGAAACTTCTAGGTGTTTTGTCCTGGAGATTTCAGTTACAGCAGCGTGTCCCTGGTTTTCATGTTTCTACATATTAATAAAGCACCAGCATGGCAAGAGCCATCACTTCTGATTTTATCAGATCTTCTCCAATTCCCAAACAATGGTAAGATATTTGTATAGGTATTTGTATGTCTGTGTGTATTTTGTGTGCTATATGTGTATTTTTATTTTTTTAAATAGTTGTTTTTTAGTTGTAGGTGGACAGAATATTTTTATTTTATATTTATGTGGTGCCAAGGATCAAACCCAGTGCCTCACACGTGCTAGGTGGGCACCCTACCACTGAGCAATAACCCCAGCCCCTATATGTGTATTTTTAATATGCATGCATTTGTATATAACATATAAGTCATTTCAAGTGAAAAACAAAACAGAATGAAAGAATATTGGAAATTGTATATGTATAAAATTTTGAATTTTAAATATATATAGTTTTTAACAGATGTATAAGAAAAAATAAATACATGTAAGAGCATATCTACACATACACAAAACAAACTAGTAAATACTCAGATCTTTTTAGGAAAAATACATATGATTCAAATATGTTAAGCAGACGCTGTTTTTGAAGTGGCAGTATTAGAGAGTTTTGTTTCCTTGTTCTGTTATTTCTACATCCGATCTTTTCAAACTTTCTTAAGAGTCATTGACAAGGAAACATAATGAGCCAGTCATGGTGTTAGACATCATTGTATTAAATCTTAAACCAAAAATTGGTAAGTTCAATATTATTATCCCATCTCACAGGATAGCTAAGAGATTTCCCAGGGTCATACAGCTACCAAGTGGCAGATCCAAATTTCAAATCAAAACTTACATTGTAAGCATCATTATCTGTGGCACATGTTAACAACTACTGAGGTTCACCTTCCAGGATTTATAATATAAGTGTTTTCTGTCCTGATAGAAAAACATGAAAAAACATACAGAATGAAATTGTTCTATATTGGATGGGCACAAATAGATTATTGCTCTATTTTTCTCTTAAGAATTAACCAGCTATTATCCAAAATACTTCCACCTTTTCTCCAAAACTTGAATCACTTTATAAGGGCATAATTTTTTGAATTCAAATTTCATGGTAATATGTGTTTCTTATAATATATATAAACACAAATGAATATCTGAAAAAAATATTATCAGAATTTTTAATAACTTTTTTGAGGATTACGTAAGACATTTTAAAATAAAAATGCAGAGTATTATGCTTAAATGAATAATTTATTTGGGAATATATTCAGTAGATGCTATTCTTTATTTCAGCAAACTGGGTCAGATTTTCCTTCCCTTTTTATAACAAAGTATCCCTAAGTAAGCATGATTTCTAAGTTCTATCAAAGTAAATACTAACAGACAAAGCAAAAATAGTTCAATAATTATGTAGAAATTCATTTTGTGGATTGCAATGAATTAACAACAAAAACATAAATTGCAATCTATTCAATGTTTTTAAAAATGACACAGCAAGCACTGTGGAAAAACAACCAAATGAAATTTAAAATTTCATTCTGCCTGTTATGTACATAACATGATGTTCATGCATAACATTGCATTGAAATTTAACATTAACATACATAAATAACTTAAAAGTTATTTTGAAATTTAAGTCTAATGTGGTCTTCAAAGGCATACTTCTAAATTTTCCCAAAGCCTAATAGAAATACAGATTTGTATTTTGTCATGCAACAACAGTTTCAAAAGTGAAACTTTTACTTTATTCTGGACAGCTTCTTTACAATTTATTGAAAATTCATATCAAATGGCTGGCTTGATGGCATAGGCCTGTCATTCCAGTGGTTCAGGAGGCTGAGGCATGAGGTTTGCAAGTACAAGACTAGCCTCAGCCAATTAGCAAGACCCTGAACAACTTAATAAGACCTTGTCTCAAAATAAAAAAATAAAAAGGGATGAGGATATGTCTTAGTAGTTAAGCACTAGTAATAAATAAATAAATAAATAAGTAGAAAGTTCATATCAAATGGCTGCCTCTCAATAGTTTAATTGTGCTGCAGGCATTAGAATTCAAAATTATCAATTCCACTCAGTATCCTCTTCTTTAACTCAAAAACAATAAATTACTTAGTATCAAGGAAGAAAATAATTTTAAGAATCATCTAATCGCCTTTTCAAACTTTTGCAAGTCACATAATAACTACATGCATGCTTAGTTTGTGCATTACCATTAAAGGTATTCCAAATAATTTGATCCTAGATAGAAGTTACAAAAGAAGAGGAGGTTTAATTTTTTTTCTAAAATATAAGTGAAATATCTTAATGGGAATAACATTTTTCTAATCTCCATTAACAGAATAATAAAATGCAATCCACATTTATGTGCTAATATTGGTTTAGTCATTTAAAGGTAATCCATGCCATTTAAACTAAGGTATATGGCTAAAAGAAACCCGTAGTCTTGTTTTGACTCATCTGTATTGTTCTGCATCCTTTATGGAGAGCACATCTATCAAGAAGCAGATGAGCTTGACTAATAATGAAGGAGGAGATAGATTCCACTGACAATAAGAAATGAGTAGTCTTGGGCTGGAATTGTAGCTCAGTGGCAGAGTGCTTGCCTCCCATGCATGAGGCACTGGGTTTGACCCTCAGCACCACATAAAAATAAATAAATAAAGATATTTTTAAAAAAAGAAATGAGCAGTCTTATTTTGGATTGTTAGATGGATAACAATCTTACTTGGAATGTATAGAGCTTAACTGACTATTTTCTTACTTAAAAATAAACTCACTGGCCACTATAAGAAATAAAACAATTGTGTTTTCTTCTCATAGTACTGATGTGTTCCTGAGCATTTAATTGTAGATACCATATGTAAATATGCATCTTGGCCACCACTCTTTCCTTCTGTACTTCCCCACAACCAAACCTACCATAATTAATCACTCACTGTATCTCATCCTCCTAGCAACTCTGTTAGATACTTCTGTTACCATTTTATAGACATGGGAGTCAGAGTGTCGAGGTGGTGTACATGACTCCTGAGTCTCAGGGAAAAACAGTCACAAATGGGCTTGAGTTGAGGTCTGTGTGTCTCACTCCATGAACCACAGTGACACCTTCCAGTTTTATGGTATTTTCCATTCTACTTGCACACAGGATCTCACTTTGTCTTATTAATAAAAAAGTGAAGATTATAAAAAGATAATATTTGCATGCTAGGCATTAACACAGAGCCTGGAAGTCTATGGGCAGTCAATGAATGTTAACTCATTATTACAAGCACTGTAAAAATATGAGTTAATGTCTATCTACATCCATCCCAACATTACAGATGAGATAATTAAACTTATTCATGCTAACATATGAATGACTGTTAAACATCATCCTTGCCCCCTACCTTCCTATTAACTTGTCTGAAAAACTTCCAGAAGGATTTCTTTCAAAATAAAACTTAGCGACCCAATGATTACCAGATTAATAGCAAGTGAGATAACAAAGGAAAATGAATCCTTCAAGAAAATATTGTTTTAAATCTCTGACAATGAAAGACAGTGGAATTGGCACTCTGGAGTGACAAAATCCATCTTTAATTGAAAAATTTAGGTTTAGTCCTAGCATTATGTATGACTGCATGTATGTTGTGATTCTATATCACTTACAACCAGAAAAATAAAATGTTATCCTCCATCTGTGTACAATGAATCAAATTGCACTCTGATATCATGTAAACCTAAATAGAACAAATAAATTAAAATATGAAAAAAATTACTGAATCTGATAATTTTAAATAAAGCAACTAAATGTGGGCTCTTTACCTATTAAAAAGAAACCAAGGCACTTTGGAACTTATCGGTACTTTGGAAAATGTGAAAAGATCTTTTCTTTCAAAATGTGTGTTTAATGAACGAATTTTGGGATCTGTGTTACCCATTAATTTTTATGTGTACCTTAAAAAGTATTTGAAAATAAAAAAAATGTGTAGGAATGCAGTGGTTGAACATATATGTATTAATGCAGATTTATATGGATCCAAATAGAACACAAATCAGATTACATGCTTAAAACAGAAGACATACATAGCAAAATATGTTATAGTGCTGATAAGTAGAGGGCAGGTGTTAATCTAATCCTTAAAATCAGAGCAAAAGGATATTTCACTGAATTTGTTTTTAAATGTTTTTGTTGCTTACATTCCCTAATATCATTATTATATAAAGATTACAAAACCATTTCTTGCCATTAAAATGTAACATTTTATTAACATTGCACACATTACAAACCACATGTTTGTATCAAAAGTAATTTTACCAGTTGAAAACAAAAGTACAGTTGTCCTGGTTTTGTTGATGCAGAATTTGTCATGTAGCTTTGGACTTCCAGATGGAGGTGTCATTCTGAAAGTCATCCCTAGAGGATTAGATAATTAGTTCTACTGAAAACCTGTCTCTTCACTTTCTTGATACTAAACACATGTTTTGCTCATTTTAAGGAATTCTGTACACTTGTAAACTAAACTGTTTCAATTAGAGGTGAAAGTTTGGGTGCTCAGGAAAAAAACCCATAAAACATCTTCCAATAAGCACATTTTGAAATTACTAGAATTCAGAGTTCAACTTTATATCTCAATAACATTATGACAAGCACAATAAGAATGATAATATCATGGCAGCATATTTGCCTTTGAGGGTGTTTTTTTGTTGTTATTTGATTTGGTTTGGTAATAGGGATTGAATCCAGGGGTACTTAGCCACTGAGCCACATCCTCAGCCCTTTTCATTTATTTATTTATTTTTCAATTTTGAGACAGAGTCTTGCTAAGTTGCTTAGGGACTTGCTAAGTTGCTGAGGCTGGCTTTGAACTCATAATCCTCTTGCCTCAGCCTCCGGAGTCACTAGGATTACAGTTGTGTGTCACCATGCCCAGTAAGGTTTTTGTACAAATTTATATTTATTTACTAATAATTCCATCTGGACAAATGCAAGACAGTGAAAACAATTATGGATTTAAAAAGGGCAAAATCATGGGTATTTGTAAATACAGAAATTCTCAATCATGAGTGAGATCTAGGGTAAAATATTACTTTTTTTCCAAATAATCAGTCATAGTGTAGTTGGGAAAAACAGTCTACCTTTATATAAATATCTCAGTGTGTTATAAATAAGGCAGAGCAACTCATAACAGCCCATTTTTTATCGATGTTGAATTAAATGAGTAATATGCTTGTGAGGAAAAAATCCGTGAAGTTATCATAGAGGAACTGTCAATAAATTCTGTCAAGTATTGAATATATTAGATAGTCATTAGATATTTGTATGCATTGATGAATGGTGGGATGGTTGATGAACGATGAAAGGATCAACTGATAAGACAGTAACAACAGAAAGAGGAAGGGGGATCGTTTAATATGGCTAAAACTTCTGGTAAGTTTAACAACTAGATTTATATTACCTATATTACAAATGTAAAAATATGATAGGACAACTTCGAAGGTGCTTGTGTTTTTAAGATACTTAAATTTGAGAGCAAGAAGTGGTTGTAACTTGCAAACAATAGCTTTAAGTAGACTGCTCTGGACATGATACTGAGAAAATCTGATATTGCATCCATTTTTCAACTCGATGTTTCTTAGCCATCTGTCAATATACAACCATGTTTTCAAGACGTTTAGTTTTTGTGTTATAGGGAACTAATAATTCATTATTTCTTCTATACAGAGGCCAGGACATATTTGGAAATCTAAGTTGAACTATCCAGTCAGCATCATAAGGTAATCAGCCATTGGGATCTTTCCTTGAGAGAAAAAGTAAGTAAAAAATGAAATGAACACAAGAAGGACAGAGGAAGACAGAGGGACAAGGGGAAATTTGTGTTTACTTTGATCTTGTTTTGTTTTCATTTTTGGTAAATAGGGCTGCTCAATGCAAAAGAAATCATTTCCGGAATATTCTGGGGGAGTTAAAACTAGGCTGGCTTTTGCTAGAGTATTGTACTGTTCTCATCAATAATGCAACAGGCTTGGGTCTGAGACCAGAATATAGACTATGGATCCCAAGAGCCATCTCACCCTGGTTGCCTTTCCAGATGTCTCTTACCTACTTCTGATTTTTCTTTCATTATTTAGAGAATACTATATTAGTTTCTGTAATCAAACCCACGTGGATAAGACTTTTATATTTAATATGGCATTTTACCCTTGTATAAATGGAAAATATATATATATATAACATTTTTAGACTGCTAAAAATATAGCAATATGGCTGCTAATTCCTGTACAAGGCCTACTTAACACCATAAACTGGCATACTTTTTCCAACATTGACAGCACAGCTAAAGTTTCCAAAAATTCAAATTTTGTATATATATAAATAATAGCTGTATGTTATGCATCAATCAGAGCAACAGCTTTTCCAGGTTCTGCAGTCATCTGAACAAAATTATAGATACGAAATTTTCTATCAGAATTTTTTCCTCTTTTCTTTCTTCCCTCCCTCGTTTTTCCTCCCTCCTTCTCTTCCCTTTCCTCCCTCCCTTCCTTTCTTTCTCTTTCCTTCATTCTTTCTTTTCTTTTTCAGTCAAAGCTGCAGGGCATAACTTGGCTCCAGACCTCAGTCTTGGACCTCAGCTCTGTGTCCTTCACAGTTCATGGCAGAGATCCATCTGAACAGGATACTCTGGGAACCCAGTCGAAGTCTCACCTTTGTTCACTCTGTCACACTAACATCTCTTAGATTTAGCATCTGATTCTTCACTTCTCATATTGTCAGCTTTGCCACTGATCTCAGTCCTGTTTCTGTTTTTTAAGGGCCATTTACAAGTCAGTAAATTGATATTGATGTTTGGACTTTATCAACTTCTGAAGGTATCATCAAATAATTTTGTCAAACAGTAAGTTCTACCATTCATGGTGGAGGGTTTTAGGAGGAGTCATGCTTGGCTGTTAATCAGTTGATCTTGCACCCCTTTGATTCCAACAGGTAAAAGAAAATTTGGATATGTGATTTAATATTTTTTTTATTTTATCCCTAAGCACTTTGGTCCCCTTATTATTGTAGGAGCACTCTCCATACCTTCAATCCCTCCCTTCCATGTTTCCCCATTCTATGCTAATGGACTGTGAGCTTGATTGGTCCAGGAGTGTATATAAGCTTCTTTACTTCCTGGAATTAACAGTGTTTCTGCGTCTCGCTGGGCAGAACTGTTTACCTACCCCGGAGTCTGGGTGGAGTGACTCCACAGACTGTCACCCCCAAAACCTCGTCCTGAGAGACCCCACTTCGTCCCATGAGGACTCCTTTTTCTTCTTCTCTGGACCCCAACTCGCAGCACGACTTAAAACAATATATTATCGGTAAATAGACTCCTTTAGAAAAACAATAATCAAGACTTTCATTGGATCTTAGCATTGAACAGGACAGTAATCATTCTAAGGTTTTGACAGTTGCTGATATATAATGTATGATAATATATACATATATATATATGTATATATATATATCAACATGATAATAAAATTGACAGAACTGAACTAAAATGCTAGTAGAGATGTTTCTCTTATAACTTGAAGTAATAATTCTGCTAAAATATTTATAAAAACACACTTTGATGCATCAAAGGAATCAAATAAATATCAAATATTAAGATATCTACTTCAAATTTTTAAGAAAAATTTCTAGAACTTATTTTATTTTCTTTCTATCCATTTACTTCAGTATCTCATCATCAACTTTAAAAAAAATTTTTGCATATAAGTCATATTTAATCACAAATTATGCAGTTTGTCTTTCCAATCCTAAGTAGTTAAATTGCTTCCCAAAGAGTATAGGCATATTGCAGATTCTAAATTCTACTAAATAGTTAAAAACAGAGTTAAAATAAACTGATGAAAGACAAAACTTCTTCCCTTGATTTCTAAGGAGTAAACATGAGTTTTTCAGTAATTGTGAGTGGGACAATGGATATAAACGAGAGAAAAAATATTCACAATTGATTGGATAATGGAGAACCTTGTGACTGTCTTCAGCCATTCACAGAGAGGATCAAGCCTATGGCACTTGAAGTAGTTTGTTGATGAACAACAATAGTGTAAAAAAAGGGAGGTTGAAATGCCATCAAGCTTCATCATTTATATGAATTTTACTTGACTATTTCCAATCCCAATAAATAACAAATGGATACCTACCATGGTATTCCAGCAACAAGTGCCACTCATGCTCCTCCTCCGAGCTACTAAAAAAGGCTTCCTCTTTTATAAAATGAATCTACTTAATTAGGTAATCTCAGAAAAAAATACACAAAACTGATAGAATGTTGCTTGGTAACTTATGCCATTTTTAAGGAAAGTATATAATATTCTAGTGGTCACATGGTTTTTATTCTGTTTGTCAGGTAGATTATTTGTACATATTTTTGTAAATTAACTGGGTAAAGGAAGGAGGTTGAATAAAGTTTCAGTTTCAATCAGAAAAGCAGAAGTGAATACTTTTTCTGTTTCCATCTTGCTCAGGGAAAGTGTTCCAATTCCATACTAATCCCAAGAATATGAAACCATGTAGGATTTATATTCTAACTACTTCATAAAGAAGGATTTCTCCAGGTAAATTTCTCTATTCACTACTGTCCTCTATTAAAATTGACAATTTTTCTCTTCAATAATACTGATCTCAGAGTATCTATTTTTCTTAGAAAACTACATTATCAACAAACAGCAATGTGCAACAATGGAAGTGAATTAAATTTGCTTACTATAGGATCTGTTTTGTTTCTTTCAACTGAAAGGTGATGTGGTCGATAGAGCACACTAGTTTCTAGGTTGTGTTTGAAA
>PVHX01013027.1:0-12500 GCA_004024805.1 Geosciurus inauris | reverse complement strand
CGCAGCAGTGCTTCCTGGCACTAATGTACTCCTCATTTGGAAGCAGTTTTTAACTACAGAGCTCTCTGCTTCCACCTCCAATAATGGTGTTCAATTGGTAATGAAAGGCCTGCCTTGAATTGTAGTCAGCACAGAAACAGGTGTAGGGCCCCAAGAATCCATTAATTACCTTAAGCAGCAGGAGCTGCCTAGCGCCAAATCCCAGGACTGAGCAGTGGGAGGAGCGTTTTAATGTATAAGGCCAAACATAGCTTGGGGGATGAAGACAGAGCTTGCAGCCTCATTCAAGCAAGCTAGTATGTCAGGTTATGGGGGGCCACTGTCAGGGGGACAAAACCAAGACCCATGTTGTGTGAGTCCAGGCTATTAGAGCAGATCATGGCGACAGCAAGAAGAAGACAGCCCAGGATGCCAAGGCCAATGCAGAGTTTTCCATGGAGCCACTTAGGGCTCCACTGATACAGAAAGAGAACTGTAGCTTCCTGAAGCTCCTTTGAGTAAATAATGGTCAAAAGGAATAAAAGCTTCTGTGTTAAGAAAAATAATTGAACAAAAAGAACCCCTGCAGGAATTTAAAGAAGGTTTGAAAATAGGTTTGATCCACCTACCAAAGGAGTTAGCAATCCAGAATCAACATATAGGAACTACATTTTTTCTTCCAAATAGAAAGAATATTCACATACTCTGTGTTTTATGAAAAATTACTATGTGCAAATTACCCTGTTAGATATAGAAGTTATTGCTTTTGTTCAGATATGGTTTGGGTCTTCCCGAAGGTTCATGCACAGGGAATTGGATCCCCAGGGTTGTGGTATTGGAAGACAGTGTGTACCTTTAAGAGATGGGAGGAGGGTCTTTAAGTCATTGGTAATGTGCCCTCTGAACATAATACTCTTGAGACTCCTTGGTAGTTAATTCTCTTGGGAGAGTTATAAAAGCTCCAGTTTGGCCCTACCAGTTTCCTCTGCTTCCTGTTAGAAAAGGAACCACTTGCCCCAACACATGCTGCCATCTGCCCTTCACCATGTTGTTCTCACTAGGACTGAGCCTGATGCAGGTACCATGCCCTTGAACCTCCCAAACTGTGAGCTAAATAAACCTGTTTTCTTATTAAGTTAGCTGCCTCAGGTATTTCACTGTAGTAATGCCAAGATGATTAATATAGCCATTTATATTTAGATTAGATTGCATGCTATCTCGGGGAAAACTAAGACATGCATGAGCTAAGATGGGCAGCAAGGGAGTATCATCATGCAATTATCAGATCAGAGAAGTCTGAAAGAGCCTTTGGAGTTCAGAGAAGATAGAGAAAAAATAGACATTCTTGGTGAGTGACTACAAAAGCCTTCATTCAGAAAGGGTAATATTCTGAGTAGATTTTCTTTAGGTTCACTTAGAAGGGAGAAAGTCTTCAAGGAAAGAATTAGTAACATGTTTGAGAAAGGTCTGAAGTCTAGTTTGGCCAGTAGGTCATGACTTGTGGGTGAAGGGCATGACTCTGAGAATGAGTATGCCTTTAAATTTTGCACCCTTAGTATTCATTTGCCTCACCCTAGTCCTGACCCTACAGCAGGTTCATGAAAAAGAAGGTAAAGTTCCATACCATAAGCCAGGCCCTTTACATATATTATCTCATTTCATCCTCATAACAACCTATGAAATAAAAGAGGAAACTGAATTTCATAGAGTTTGAAGTGGTCTATCTCTTTCTACAGCACATATATTTTTCTATATTAAAATAAGTACTCTACCTTATTTAAATCTTTTTTTATATGAAACTTATGCCAAACCCAAAATACTAACCTATAACCTGTGGCATTGTTTATTTGGAGTGATTAATTAGAAGTTGATACCAGAGCCCCATGACACCAGGTTGCCACTTTTCCTGTTCTCCACCTGATAACACATTTGTCCCTTCACTTCCCACCCTAGTCACATTCAGGGCAAAAGTATTAAAAAAGAAACAAATTTGAAAACCTCTGCATTATCTCCTTACTCTACTCAACAAAATTTGAGCATCTAGTATGTTCTAGGAAATGTGCTACGTGGTGATAACAAACTGCTGACTAGAGAAGATGTGGCCCCTGCTTCACAGTACTCACCCTAATGAAGACAGCCAAGGGTATGGTCAAAACAGGGCCAGGAAAGAAGGTCCCCTGCCAGAACACCAGAGAATTCAATGCTAAGCCAGTATAAGTTCCATTATTGGAAGCTTGTTAGTCTGCTATTTGTTTATTTCTAATTTTAGTAGGGTAATGATAGGCTTAAGGTGTCACTTAGTATATCGCTTGTAGAGAATCATTAATTTGAAAATCCAAACTCCAAAATACTCCAAAATCTGAAATCTTTAGAATATCAACATAATATCATGACAAGGAGATTTCACATTGAAAAATATTGTTTCATATACAAAATTATTTGAAATACTGCATAATATAAAATTAACTTCAGGCTCCATATATATAAGGTATACATGAAACATAAATGAATCCATGTTTAGACTTGGGTCCATTCCTGTATCTCATTATGTAGATGTATACAAATATTTCAAAATCCAAAAAAAATCCAAAATCTAAAAAAACTTCTGGCCCCAAGCATTTTGGATAATAGACCCTCAACCTATAGTTTAGAAGTGTTAATATTTAGGAGGTGTTGTGATGAGCCAAATGAAATCAAAACTCTTGTAACTAGGAGACTAGAACAATCCAGATGGAGCACATTCCAAATCAGTAGGAATAACAAAGATGGAAAACCAGGATGCAATTTAAGTTTGGAGAGAAGTTGCTTTTTTCAGCAGTAGTCTAATTTATATGATTGGATTTGGGCTTTGAAAGAAAAGATGAATAGTCCATCAAAGATGTATGGAAATAGAGAAGTCAGAATGATAAAGAGTTCAATTTTTTTTTTGTATTAAAGAAATTTGCAAATATTTGCCCTTTTTTTTCTTACAGACACACCCACTTTGGCTGACATCAGAGGAACTTCAATTCAGGAAACTCTTGTGCATTCATCAATACAACGAAAGCAAACATGGTCTGAGCCAGCCATCTATGGAGTCAACATCCTATCATTCCAGCGTTGGCCTCCAAGAGCTCACCATCCACTGAGGAAGAGAAGCAGTTGGCAAAGCCTTCTAAGGCAGCGTGGGAAGTCTACAATAGAGGAAAGAGGTATCCTGTTACATTAAGGAAGAGGACAGTGACTCTGTGGGAAGAGCCTAGACCAACTTCACTGAGGAAATAAATACACACCAGTCCTTGAAGGATAAGCAGTAGCCCACCAGGCAGAGAATTTCATTTAAAAACAAAACAAAACAAACAAACAAAAAACCAAGATTTTTATGCATGGAGAGAAAAACATTAAAAGTATAGAAGTACAACAGGGAACAGCATGTTTGGGACCAATAGAAAGTAGTCTTGTGTTGCTCAATTATGATTTACGATGGAGAATCATGGAAAGAAGCCTGAAACTTTAGATGGGGCCAGATCATAGAAGGTTTAATCTGAGGAGGCATTTTTAAAAATCCTATAAGAACAAAGATTTGAAATAAAGACTTTTGAGTAATGGTGGAATGATTAGACTTTTACATTGCAAATGTATCTGGCCCCATTAATAATGGATTAAATGGCCGGATACAGTTGTGCACACCTGTAATCTCAGCAGTTTAGGAGGCTAAGGAAGGAGGATCGAGAGTTGAAAGCCAGCCTCATCAACTTAGCGGGTTAAGCAACTCAGAGAGACCCTGTCTCTAAATAAAATATTTTTAAAAGGCTAGGGAGATAGCTCAGTGGTTAAGTGTCCCTGAGTTCCATCTCAAGTACCAAAACAATAAAAATAAGAAAGAATGAACTGAATGGAAAAATAACTAGCAGAGTATTGAAGAACTATTATGTAATTAAATTAAGAGAAGATGGCATTATAAATTAATCTGGATAAATGTCAATAGTTTACTTTCATTCCATGAATCGAGACTCATGAACACTATGTTTAACTTCCAAAGGAAGAGTAAATAGAGTAAAAAGTTTCAGCACTAATTCATGGTAATATTGAGTCTTTTTGGAGAAAATAAACAAAAAGAATCATGTCACAGTGACTAAGGGAAAAAACATCTTTAAGAAGGAGAAAGTAGGGGCTGGGCTGTAGCTTAGTGGAAGAGCACTTGCTTTGCTTGTGTGAGGCACTGGGTTCGATTCTTAGCACCACATAAAAATAAAAAAAAAAAAAAGGCATTCTGTCCATCTGTAACTATAAAACATTTTTTTAAAAAAAGAAGGAGAAAGTAGTCAATAATTTTAAATATTGAAGAAAGCAAGTCAAGTTAGAACTAAAAATACTCATTGGATTTCTCAGGATTAAGCATTTATTTTATAATTGTTTTCCATACCAATTTTTGAAAAGTGATCAAAAAGAAGAGGATTCACTAATCAGGGGATCTGAAAATCTACAATAAATAAAGAATGGAAACTCAAAGCAGAAAGCACTCTTTCAAGATGCTTGGAAGAAAGGGGTGTTAGAAGGTAGTGATTGAATTATTAAATCAGGGGCATTTAACCTTAGAATGGAAATGGCATGGTAATAAGTATAGGATAAAAGGAAAAAGATGGGAGTATAAAAAAAATTTTTTTTTGCACTACAGAGGATTGTACACAGGGGCATTCTACCACTGAGCCACATCCCCAGCCACATCTACCTTTTATTCTGAGACAGGGTTTGCTAAATTGCTCAGGCTGGACTCAAACTTGGGATCTTCTTACCTCAGCCTTCTAAGTAGATCATAGGCATGAGCCATCAAGCTCAGCTGAGAAACCAATTTATTTTTAAAGGTTCTGGAACAGATGAAAATTCTGAGTATGTGCAGGCAGAGAAGCAGTGGCAAAAATAAAGGTTTATCTTGTATGGTGGAATGTTCTTAAGACAGAGGAAATTAAAAAGAAAAATAGAATCAGCATCCACTTATCAGAGAGAACATTCGGCATTTGTTGTTTTTGGGATTGGCTTACTTCACTTAGCATGATAAGTAGCTATGATTTAAAAAGAAAAAAAAAATATATGTGTCAGCAAGGATGTGGGGAATTGGAATACTTGCCCAGGATTGGTGGGAACATAAAATGGTGTGGCTGCTATGGAAAATAAATGCTGGTTCCTCAAAAACTAAAAAAAAAAAAAGAAAGAAAAAGAAAAAAAAGAAAGTGCCTGGCATGGAATAGACATTTATAATTGGATCTTGATGAATCCTAGAAAATTTGGGGGTGATGGAAGTTGAAAGCTTTGCTCTCCACTTTCTTTCCCTGTGCTAGTCCTATGTTCAAGATAATAGGCTGAGAAAAGCCATAGAGGCATAGTAACAAACTTAGGGACAGAGAAAAATGTTTGAGGTAGTCTCTACATTGAATGAAAAAGCTAGGTATCCTTAAAGAGATAAAGGGGTTACTGATGATGTGGATGAAGTTGGGAGCCTGGTGTTGTATTGGGCTTCATCTACACCAGCCATGCAACTTTCCCCATAATCAGCAGTCCAGGTACTGGAGTTCAGAAGGTAAATGAGCCCCTGTCAGTGCGGTTCAGAGAGCTTCTTCAAGTTTGTTATGGGTACTGATGAGATGACGAAGTGATTGGCAATTGTTTCAGGAACAGTAAATCGGAGGGGTACCTGTAAACTGGGAAGAATAAAGAGAAGTTGGAATCATAATGAGGTTAAAAATGTAGCTGGGTAATGAAACAATAAATGATTACAAACAAACTAGGTTTGGGGGTTTTTAGAGTGTCCTGGGAGAAGAATTGTGAGAAAATGAGGTATTCCACAGATATTTTTTTGCTCGTGTATGTGTTGCTTTTTCACTCATGGGAGCCCTACCTCCATGACTGTAAAGAGTCTGCATCCCTACCAGCCCTGGAAATTTTATCACATGCTGATACGAATAGGAAAGGAGAACATAGAATCTCTAGATTTGATACAGTCTAGATTTTCTCAAGCCATCTGTGAACTCAGAACCCAGCAGAACCCAGAGTATTTCTTGCCAGAACTGGATGTTATATTTAACTTGGTAGGTGAAGGATCCTACATCAGAATTTAAATTCTGAGTCTTCTCCAAGGGAGTTTTGTTTTTTACAATCCATTAATCTCATCATATCTGAAATTCCTGCCTATGTCTACTATTCCCACCTTTCTGTCTTCTACTTTTTTATTTTATTACATATACATTTCTCCCACCAAATCAGAGTAAGCACAGAAAACCAAAACAAAAATGCCAGCAATTGTATCAGAAGAGAAGAGCTATTGAGAATAGAAATGTATACAAATATGTTTAAATTAATAAATAGAAAATAATTCTAGCCTTTGAATCAGTTAATTTGCTTCCAGTACAAGTTTTGCCTATATAACTTGCCTAACTTTAGTAAATGAACAAACCTGTTGGGACCTCAGTGTATTTATTATTAAAATCAGTGATTTCACTAGCTTAGCTTTAAGCTGCTTGTCTGTTTAGAAATTATATAGCAGTTATCAGATTTTTAAATCAAGCGGTTGATTTTTCTTTTGTTTCTTAAATTTATTGAAGACCCCATTATCTTGTCAGATTCATTTAAAAATATAGCATTTAAAACCTACCATTTCTTAATTTTTCATTGTTCTAATTTAATATATTAACAGTATAAAATCTTGAATCATTATACCTTCCTGTAAAATTGAAATTTTTTATCATTATTTATTACCTCTTTTTATTGCCTCTAATGCCCTTCCCCCAGAAACTAACTTTCTTTCCTTATATCTATTGATTGGTACTCTTTTGTTTACTATTGGCATAGGAATATCTTTCAATTCATTCTGACATCTTTGTCTTTTAATTTTAGAATCTAGTCCTTTTATGTTTATCATAATTGATACATTTGAAATTATTTTTCCTATTTTATGCTGGATTTTCTATTTGCTCCCCTTTTCTATATGCCATTTTTCTCTTTTCTCACCTTTTTAAAAATCAACACAGTGTTTTCATATGCTTGTTTGTCTCCTTCCCAGGCCTCACATATTTCTCTTCCATGAGTTTGAAAGTTACACATTCTAGTTCTACTATTAGAGGCTCTTTCCAAAATACTCACACGTTTATTTAACTTTACATGTCCGAAATTAAGAAACATCTATTCTTTCTTCTTAATTTGAAGCAATTAGAGTATTTTATTTCCAAATATATTTTTAAATATTGTAATTTAAACATTTAATATTCAAAAAATTCATATTTTCAGGCTATCAAAGTTTGTTTAGATTACCTTATGATTGCCATTTTCTCTGATGACCTTTAACTTTATCACTCTTCATTCTTCCTTTTTCATGATTTTTAACATTTTTGCACAGCTTACCTACTGGAAGTTATTTAGAAAGCACTATTTGTAGTTAGCTCTCTCAATTTTCCCTATTGTTTTATTCCTGAACTTTTAAAAAATGCAATTATATGTAGAAAGTTAGATTTTCTCAGATGAAAATGTTTTTCCACAGCTTTCTAGTTTCCATTGTTGTTACTGCAAAGTCAGATATTAAATTGTTTCTTTGTAATCCACCTTTATTCTCAGTGAGGTTTTCTTCTTTCAGTTCTGTAAGTCATGGTGAGATGTGATGTATTATTCTTTGGAGTCGTTGGGCTTCAAATGTGATATTTCATTGACATTAGTTACTGCATTGAATATTGTCCTTCTATACATTCTATCATCCACTTATGGAACTCAAATTACCTATCTTAGACTTCTAACTGTATTATTCCTTTTAGCATGTCTTTTGTATTTTTTATTTTTTAAAATGTCTTTGTGCTGAATTCTGAACAGTTTCTTCAGGCCTGTTTTTCACTTCATTATTTTCTTCTCTTCACTTGTGACTAATCTGCTATTCAAGTGTTCCAAACAGTTTGTAATTTCAGTTTTAAAATTTTTATTTTTGTGACATTCTTTTGTAATATTTCCTTAATAGCTGTGATAATTTCTTGTTCCTTAGTCACACTTTTTATTCTCTCATTTATGTCTTTAAATATTTACTAATTTTATATTTTACATATAATATTTACAATATCTGCAGTCTATTACTGTCAATAGCTCTACTAAAGATAACTAATGTTAGCTTGTTTCTGCATGTGTTTTATGATTTTCCCCTTAATCTAAATTCATATACCTTGGAATACTATATGTGAGAAAATTTAATATGTCTGAATGTTTGTGTTTATTCTATATTCCTCAGGATATACTTACCTTACAACATTTTTAATTAAATTATGATCTTCAAATTTTTGGGTGATATAAAGAGAATATAAATTAAATATCTAAGCCCATGTATCTTAGTATAAACAATTGTCATTATATGTACTTACCAATCTATTGTGGCTTAAATCAACCAATCAATCTCTCTGTCATCTGTCATCTGTCATCTATCATCTATTATCTATCATCTATCTTTAATTCTTTTTCATTCTCTACCTGTTTTGATTTGGATATAAGGTGTCCCTCAAAAGGTCCTATGTTAAAGCAGGAATATTCAGAGGAGAAATTTATGAGAGCAATAGCCTAATCAATTTATCCTAGTTGGAATAGACTAATTGGAGGTGGTGGTCACTGGGGACATGCCCTGGAGGAGTTCATCTTCCCAGTCACCCAGAGCTGCGTAGGTTCCCTCCACAACACCTTCCACTATGATGTTCTGTCTCACCTTTCACCCAAAACAATGGAATCAGCCAACCATGGACTGAACCACTGGAACTGTGAAGAAAAATAAACTTTTCCTTCTCTGAGCTTCCTCATCAGGTATTTTGATCCCAGCAAAGAAAAGTTGACTAACACACTACTATCACTTTATTTTTATTTTTAAATTTTGTTTATTTGCTTTAATTATCTTTGTAGTGTTGGGTATCAAATCTAGGGCTTCATGTATGCCAGGTGAAAGCTTTGCCACTGAGCCATAGCCCTGGTCCTATCACCTTATTTTTAAGATCACCCTTTAATTATCTTTCAGAGGTATAGCCCTATGCAGAGATTTAAAGTTTGACTTACTACCTCACAGAGACTCTAGTCTTTGCATTCAGTCCTCCTTCCATGGATCACTTAAATGAAAAATTTAGGTCTCTGATGATTGGTAAGCACTCTAAGCAACCATAAGCTTTAGTAATGGTGTAAATCCCTGAACTTTTCTTTTTAGTTTCTCATTATTATGACTTCTTTAAATATTCTTTTTTCTTTATTTTTTAATGCATTTCAAGTCATAGTACATATATAGAGCTCAATTTTCCATCTCTCTGGTTGCAATCACGATAGAGTCACACCATTTATGTCTTCATACATGTACCTAGGGTAGTGATGTCCATCTCATTCCACTATTTTTGCTACTCCCATTCCCCCTCCCTTACCTCCCCCCTGTCCCATCCAAAGTTCCTCCATTTCTTCCATGTTCCTCAACCCAACCCACATTATATATCAGCACCCACTAATCAGAGAGAATATGTGGCCTTTGGTTTTTTGGGATTGGCTTACTTCACTTAGCATCTCCAACTCCAGACATTTACCCGCAAATCTCATAATTTTATTCTCTTTTATTGCTGAGAAATATTCCACTGTGTATATATACCACAGTTTATTTATCCATTCATCTATAGAAGGGCATCTAGGTTGCTTCCACAGTTTAGCAATTGTGAATTGTGCTGCTATAAACATTGAAGTGACTGCATTACTGTTTTATGCTATTTTTAAGTCTTTAGGGTATAGGTTAAGGAGTGAGATAGCTGGGTCAAATGTTGGTTTCATTCCAAGATTTTTAAGGAATCTCCATACTGCTTTACAGATAGGTTGCAACAATTTGCAGTCCCACCAGCAATGTTTGAGTGTGCCTTTTTCACCACATCCTCACCAGCACTTATTGTTGCTTGTATTTTGGATAACTGCCATTTGATTTGGATTTCTCTAATTGCTAGAGATGTTGAACATTTTTTCATGTATTTGTTGATGAATTGTATATCTTCTTCAGAAAAGTGTCTGTTCAGCTCCTTAGCCCATTTATTTATTGGGTTGTGTTTTTTTTTTTTTGGTGTTAAGTTTTTTGAGTTCTTTATCCTGGAGATCAGTGCTACCTGATGTGCATGTGGCAAAAATTTGCTCCCAGAATATAGGCTGTCTATTCACCTCATTCATTCTTTCTTTTGTTGAGAAAAAACTTTTTTAGCTTGAATCCATCCCATTTATTGATTCCTGATTTTATTTCTTGTGCTTTAGGAGTCTTATTAAGGAAGTCAGTGGCTAATCAAATGTGATGGAGATTTGGGCTTACTTTTTTCTCTATTAGGCATAAAGTCTCTGGTCTAATTCCCAGGTCCTTCACACACTTTGTGTTGATTTTTATGCATGGTGAGGGAAAGGGGTTATTTTCATTTTTGCTGCATATGGATTTCCAGTTAGCAACACTTGTTGAAGAGGCTTTTTTCTCCAGTGTATGTATTTGGCACCTTTGTCTAGTATGAGATAACTATTTATGTGGGTTAGTCTCTGTGTCTTCTATTCTGTACCATTGGTCTACACATCTCATTTGTTGCCAGTACCATGCCAGTTTTGCTACTATAGCTTTGTAGTATAGTTTAAGTTCTGGTATTGTGATGCTGCCTGCTTCATTCTTCTTAGTGAGGATTGCTTTGGCTATTATTGGTCTCTTATTTTTCCAAAAAATTTCATGATTGCCTTTTCTATTTCTATAAGAAATGACTTGGGGATATTAATTGGGATTTCATTGAATCTGTATAGCACTTTGGGTAGTATGGCCATTTTAGTAATATTGATTCTGCCTATCCAAGAGCATGGGAGATCTTTCCATCTTCTAAAATCTTCTTCAATTTCCTTCCTTAGTGTCCTGCAGTTTTCATTGTAGAGGTCTTTCAATACTCTTGTTAGATTGATTCCCAAGTATTTTATTTTTTTCTTGAGGCTATTGGGAATGGAGTAATTTTCCTGATTTCCCTTTTAGAGGATTCATTGCTGATGTATAGAAATGCATTTGATTTATAGGTGTTGATTTCATATCCTGCACTTTTCCTGAATTTATTTACCAATTCTAGAAGTTTTCTGGTGGAATTTTTTGGATCCTCCAAGTATAATATCATGTCATCTGCAAATAATGATAGTTTGAGTTCTTCTTTTCCTATTTGTATCCCTTTAATTTCTTTCATCTGTCTAATTGCTCTGGCTAAAGTGTCAAGGACTATGCTGAATAAGAGTGGTGAAAGAGGGCATCCCTGCCTTGTTCCAGTTTTTAGAGAGAATGCCTCCAATTTTTCTCCATTTAGGATGATGTTGGCCTTAGGTTTAGTATAGATTGTTTTAACAATGTTGAAGTATGTTCCTACTATCCCTAGTTTTTCTAGTGTTTCAAAAATGAAAGGGTGCTGTATTTTGTCAAATGCTTTCTCTGAATCAATTGATAAAATCATGTGATTCTTATTTTAAGTCTATTGATGTGATGGATTACATTTATTCATTTCTGTATGTTGAACCAACCTTGCATCCCTGGAATAAACCCCGCTTGATCATGGTGCAATATTTTTTTAAATATGTTTTTGTATGTGATTTGCCAAATTTTTATTGAGAATTTTTGCATCTATATTCATCAGGGATATTGATCTAAAATTTTCCTTTTTTGATGTGTCTCTGTCTGGTTTTGGTATCAGGATGATAATAGGCTTGTAGGATGAGTTTGGAAGGGTTCCCTCTTCTATTTCATGGAGTAATTTCAGGAGCATTGGAGTTAATTCTTCTTTGTGGATCTCATAGAACTCAGCTGAGAATTCATCTGGTCCAGGGCTTTTCTTGGTTGGAAGGCTGTTGATGGCATCTTCTATTTCCTTGCTGTAATTGATCTGTTTAAGTCATCAATGTCCTCCTGGTTCAGTTTGCATAGGTCATATGTCTCTAGAAATTTGTTGATGTCTTCAGGGTTTTCTATTTTATTGGAATATAAATTTTCAAAATAGTTTCTAATTATCCTCTGTATTTCAGCAGTGTCTGTCATGACATTACCTTTTTCATCACAAATTTTAGTAATATGGGTTTTCTCTCTTATTCTTTTTTTAAAAATATATTTTAGTTGTACACAGACACAGTGTCTTTATTTTGTTTATTTATTTTTATGTGGTGCTGAGGATCGAACCCAGTGCCCCACACGTGCAAGGCAAGCGCTCTGCCACTGAGCCACAACCTCAGCCCTCTCTTATTCTTTCTGTTAGGGTGGCTAGGGGTTTGTTAATTTCAATTAGTTTCTCAAAGAATCAGCTTTTTGTTTGTCAATTTTTAAAATTGTTTCCTTTGCTTCAATTTCATTGATTTCAGCCCTGATTCTAATTATCTCCTGTCTTCTGCTTCTTTTGGTGTTAGTTTGTTCCTCTTTTTCTAGGGCTTTGAGATGTAGCATCAACTCATTGATTTGTTGACTTCTTCAGCTTTGAATAAATGAGGTTAATGCAATGAACTTTCCTCTTAGCACTGCCTTCATA